>VUQI01021035.1:0-16690 GCA_015106735.1 Paratilapia polleni | reverse complement strand
ATATTCTGAACTTAGACAGCATTTTTTTCTTTTATGTGCGTGTGTGTGTGTGTGTGCGTGTGTGTGTGTGTGTGTGTGTGTGTGTGTGTTGTTATGGCTGCTGGCCTGAGGATTGACTGCTTGGTCCAGCCTTCTCTCTTTCTGACACTGTAGTGCAGATATTTTTTTTTTTTAAAACTGTATCTACCAAATTGCCACAATTTTGGTAGTCAGTGTATCTGCAGGATGAAAACTAATGTTAGTGTTGACCTCCTTCTGTTCCTCTACCACAATTTTAAGAAAAGGCCTTTTTAGAAGTTTGTTTTTAGCCCTTCTGGTAAGGGTCTACAAATGTGTGTAGAGTTTAATAATGCTGGATTGCAACCTCTTTGAGAATCTTGATTGACTTCACATACAGTATCAAAGTTGCAGTGCAAAATACGGCTATTAAATTTTTACTTCACAGCGGAAATAGCCCCAAACCCAGGCAACTGTAGCCTGTTGTCTCATGTCTATTCAGTCACACCCACAAGTTGTAAAACTGTGAATGTGAAAAGTAGGTTTAAGCTGTCACAGTCTTGAGGCTGCTGGGAAATAGAAGTACATCTTGTCTGAGTCAACAGTCGACTCCAATGTATATGCAGGCTTTTCCATGGAGAGGATGGATCTTATCGGCCATGATCTGCCTTGTTTTCCTCATCATCAGTGCACAGCACAGATACATGCTGCATGTTTGGTGGCAGCCCATGATTTTCTGGCACTTTTCTGACAGCTTTTCCCAGGTTGTTGTTGTCCTTGGCAGCACAGAGCTGCACATATGAGTCCACCTTGTCTGCAGAAGGAAAGCATTGGCTTTGCTGCTGCTTCCTGCAATGTGGTGCATTTGACCATCATTTTATTTTGTATAATTATTTTTCCTTTTTTCCTTTTTGTTTTTTTTGGCTTTGTGCTTTTATTTGATAGAGACAGCTTTAGAAAGACAGGAAGTGGGGTAGAGAGAGGGAGGAATAGGAATGCAGACTAGCTCCCGGGACATAATCAAGTTTGGCGGGAGGAAGGACTCATCCTTTATGCATGGTGCACGTACTCTACCAGGTGAGCTACTGGGCCACCCCCACTTTTAATTTGTGACATTGTTTTGGCTATGGGATTAATTAACGTCTCTCATTTTCATTTCCTTTTAAGTTATTTAGGTTCACCCCCAGGCATTGGTTCAATTTCCATCATCATAATCAAGGTTTACTGATGACAGCCTAACACATTTAAATTTCAAACATTCACAATGCATACTTACAGGTGTATTTGGAGATAGTTCCTCCTGCATTAGTGTGTTATTAAAGGGGTACGATCCTTGTTTAACGTAACTATTGTGATACTGTGCTGCTGTTTTATCACAGTTTTAATTGTAGATTGCCATCAGGCATTATTACTTTTATATCCAAAGTCTTTAACTGTCCATCCAAAGCTGCCTTTAAACTGAAAATGATTCAAAACATTGTTTTTTGTTAAAGTATAAAGAAAAACATTCACATAATAAAGCCGGTCTTACTAATCCTTTTTGCCCTTCTCTTGGGGGAATCCTGCTGCCTAATTTGATCATTAAGATAAAACTAAGCAATCATGTAAGAGATTTATTAACATAGGTGTTTATTTTCAGAGCCCCTCTTAAGTGTTGTCTTTCTCTAGCTGAGCTCCCCAGAATCCCAAATTGAAGTGGTGGAACGCCGCAAGGTACTTGCAAAGAGAGTTCCATATGTATGCAAAGCCTTTTAAGTGTGAAAGCCAAACACAGTCATGTTTCAATTTTTAGGTGCATATTGGTTGTCCAGAGGGCAGTACACTCAATTTTCATATTTTAGCATTAATATCCAACAGGGCATTCTTTACTGTGACTGTGGATAATGGGGCTCTTGAAATGTCACCAGGACCTATATACATGACATTGCTGTTGTTTGCTATGTGTAAATATGTCTCATTTAAACTAATTAATACATGTGTTAGAAATGTCATGGAACAGCAATTTGCAGTATCAGCCACTCACAATAAACTCAGAAAAGTGGAGATCTTTGCTCTATAAGTTTTGCATCATCAAGTAAAATCTGTATTTTTTTTAAGTTCTCTCCATCTATTTCTTCTATTCCCCAAAGTCCTACAAACATGACTCTGAATGCATCATTATTAAACAGTTCCAATTATTGCTATGAACACAAATAGAGACAGACACAATCTTGTAAGTGCATTAGGTATAAACCATATCCAGCAGCATGTTGAAAATTAGAATCATAAGCCCCTGTTGCTGTTGAGAAACAGATATTATCTCTCGTGTCCCTGGCTGGCAACGCGTTTGTTGTGAAGTGCATGAATTATGAGAGCCACGAATAGCCCTTGAAAAATGATAATATCTGTTGGACAAGTAAGCTAATGTCAAGTTGAAAATTAGCAGGCCCTGAGGGTTTTTTTTTTTTTTAAAAAAGGGTGTATTAGTGTTCATAGTTAATGTACCCAGCAGCAAAGAACCCACCACATCAGCTGAATGCTGTCCCTGCTATAGTAAATACAGGCTAACACAATGTTCTTAATATAGCTTTAATTCTTACTTGCAAAAATTTATAAATATGTTTAAGCAATCACCGCCCCTCCATTAAGTTTGGGATTTTGTAAGATGCAGGCTGACAAAGTGAATAATCTAAATCAAAGAAGCAGAAGCCAAGATATTGTGTTCCTTAGTACTGGTAAAGCTTAAGCAGCAACCTTGCAGGGAGTCAGCACATAGTGAAAATTGGTGAAAAGTGGTCACTTGAGGTTGTCTTCAGAAGTGAGTCAATCCCCACAGACTCCCATGTTAAAATGAACAACTTTACAGCCTGATACAAAGGTGGTTTTGGTTTCCATAGCTAATTTCCCTGATTCATAGAACTATGCTCAGGGGTGATTTTGTTTGTTTGTGTGTTTGTTTTATAACTCACCCATTTAAGATGTATTTATTTAAGGCTTAAAGTTAGGGGTGTGGCAGCTTTCACTGACAGGTACATGCTGATACCGATGGCTGTAGCTGCTGCTTATCTGCTAGGCTTCACCTGCACTCACTCAAGTCATGGAACTGGACATGACCTCTCAACCATGGTGGTGGTGTTGGTGTCTTTTAAAATCCTTCTCCTCACATACAAAGTCTTGAAAAATCAGGCCCCATCATATCTTAAAGACCTCATAGTACCATATTATCCCAATAGAGCACTTCGCTCTCAGAGTGCAGGCTTACTTGTGGTTCCCAGGGTATTTAAAAGTAGAATGGGAGGCAGAGCCTTCAGCTTTCAGGCCCCTCTCCTGTGGAACCAGCTCCCAGTTTGGATTCGGGAGACAGACACCCTCTCTACTTTTAAGATTAGGCTTAAAACTTTCCTTTTTGATAAAGCTTATAGTTAGCGCTGGATCAGGTGACCCTGAACCATCCCGCAGTTACCCTGCAATAAGCCTGGGCTGGTGGGGGCTTCCCATGATGCCCTGAGCGTTTCTTCTTCACTCACCTCTTTTCACTCTCCATGTGTTCATACAGCAATATTGCATTAAATTTTTAGTTATTATTAAACGCTGTCTCTCTCACATAGTGTATCTTTTGTCCTGTCCCTCATCTGCCTGTCTTCTGTTTCCCCTCACCCCCAACTGGTTGCGGCAAATGGCTGCCTCTCCCTGAGTGTGGTTCTGCCGGAGGTTTCTTCCTGTTAAAAGGGAGTTTTTTTTCCTCACTGTCGCCAAGTGTTGCTCATAGGGGGGTCGTCTGACTGTTGGGGTTTTCTCTCTAATATTGTAGGGTCTTTACCCCACAATATAAAGGGCCTTGAGGCGACTGTTGATGTGATTTGGCGCTATGTAAATAAAATTAAATTGAATTTAATTTAATTGGAGCATTTTTAAAGCAATTGTCTGACAAATAATATGGCTTTCTGTGTGGTTAATTGTACGGACACCATCCAAGAGGTCTGCGCTCCAGTCTAGGTGAGTGGAATTGAAATGAGCACTAAGTATCCGTAGACTATATACTGTATGGATGCACCTTGCTCCTCCACCTTGCTACCACTAGCTGATAGCTTCACCACCCTCTCATTCAAATATGTTCACTTCTGGTTCCAAAAAACTAAGGCAGTGGCAGTGAGGCTTCACAAACCAATGGATTTGGCTATTATATACAGTCTATGGTAAAGCTCCAGAAACGCTTCCAAACTCAGTAGTATTCCTTTGATCAGTGCCCTCTCCTTCACTTTTTAAAACACATTTACTGTTAAGAATCTGTGGCCTTATGGTATCAACAGGCTTTGAAAATAGCTTTAACTCAAGATCCAATTACTAGGTTTCTTAGGCTTTTAACCACCACTTTGCTTAGCTGTCATGAAAATGGCTTAGTTGCCTTTGATGACGACCCACAGAGTGGACCTTGAGGCAAGATTATTTTGTCAAATGAACATTTTCTGTATCAAGAATTTACAAGACTCCTCCAGAGCACCAGCAGCAGCAGACGTTATGCAACTGTTTTTACAGACTGAGCAGTGCTAGTGATTACCAAAAATTAATTCTTCTTCTGAAATCAGTACAGTGAACATTAAATATCCAGATCCCTTTATGTGGTCACAATTCTTTAAATTTTAAGTACTGTACGTAATCTCATTACTACTACATCCTCTTTACCAGAACTCTCACGATCCATTTCAAAATTAAACAATCCAGTATTATGTGAATATGGTCTAAAACAGCCTGATTAAAATAAATGGGCTTTATTCTCAGTTTAAGTAGGGTGCATTTGCCCTTTTGGTCAAATTATTCTAAGTCCCACTGTCTAGACCTGCAAGCTGCCAAATTCCTGCTTAAAATGTGCCTTGCATGATGCAATGGCAGCTGACTTTTAACACGGTTTTGGTATTAAAACCACATTCCTTCAGTTTAAATGAAATTTGATATTGGTTCAGATTAATGTGGACATTAATATGAATAATATAATAATTTGTAATTCCACCCTGACAGCCTTGAAATGGCAGTAACTAGAATAAAGATTAGAGTCAGTAATACTTGAATCACAAGTATTAACATTAATACCACTTAGCCTTTAAATTTATACATTCCTTAAACCCCAGTGTATCAGGAAATGCCGAATGGTGTGTCTCACTGATGACAGTTTTTAGTGTGAGTGCTGTTACACTGGGCAGACATATAGGCGAGGGAAGCCGTCTTCATCAGCCCTTATGGCGGCACTCACACCAACAAGCTGTTTGGAAACATGTAAAAAAAAAAAAAAAAATTAGCTTGAAGTGGCAACACTCCTGCAGTTAATTAACAGGAATCTCAGTGTGTTGGCACTGTAACAAACACACAGCCTGAGGGAGAGGGAGGTAGAGGTGGAGGTGGAGGGAATTTGGGAGGGATGGATGGATGGATGGGTATTTGCGTCTGTCAGTAATTTTAATGAGACACAGCCTCGTGAGCGATCCGTGGGAGCGCAAGTGTCATTTGCTGCATCTGTGTCACTTCCCAAAAAGACTGCATCAGTGTCAATATGTGTTGATATATGCACACAAATCACATAAAGTGGATTGTAGTGTTACTGAAGGCTTGTGTATATTTACAGGGTTTAAATGCACATATGGACTCATTCATACCACCTCTTATGAATGCTCAGATTGCATTTTAAACATTTATTTTTTTATTCATGAAGCATCTACTAACCATCTTCCTCCCCCACACCAATCCCCAGTCCCTCTTATATTGTTGTGATTTCTACTCCTACCAAACAGTAAGTTTTTAATTTCTTTAAAGGTGATTATTGATGGGAATTCGATGCAAGTAGCTAATGTCAATTTACCTTATAGTATAGTACATAAGTAAATATACGCATTTAAAAAAGAACACAGCTTGCATAAAGAGAGAATAATAATTTGGGAGGATTCAAACGAAATCTGAAGGATTTTAAATGCAGCAGCAACTAGGTCAGTGTTGTAAGACAAGCCAGGGTACACTTCCTCCTGCTTCTGTCTTTCCTCAACTGTTGGGCTGTATCTTGACACACATGCTGCCAACCATAATCAAATGTGACCACGTCTTCCACTCTGACAGATGGAGTGGCAGATCTTTATACGAGATTTTGATCTGGTCCTTGGATGTCCTCCTCTGCCTTCATGGAAGAGCACTGGCCTAGATGGTGGAGGCAGTTGGTGCTTTTGAAAATATTGGATTCCCAAAAAATGACCTTTTCTGTTTAGAGAGAAACTGAACATGCATGGCCAAACCAAATCAGCTTAAGTGCCCAGAGCTGGCTCTGTGCACTGGTAGCATGTTAATGCTCTCAGTTGCATTAAAATGTTTGTGTGCTTTGACATTCTCAGTAGTTTGGGCCCTCTTATAATGTTGGAACAAGTTTTGAGTCATTAAATAAACCCACTTACATCCATGTGGACAGTGTACTATCACTATATTTATAAACTATGCACATCAGATGCTGCAGTGCAAATTTAGCTTCCATTTTGGAAGACAGGCTCTGTTTGGCAGTTCGTGTTGTTTTTTTGGTTTTTTTTCTGATAACAAAATTCTAAACACTTTTATGCATCTTTTAAAGAATATATCACAAGAAGCTCTCGGTTTATAAAATTGTTTAAACCAACCTTTACAATAATGACAGCAATTTGTTCGTCTATTCTTGAAAGACCCAAATGACTCCTAAGAACAAGTCAGCCCCTTTTGGATCTGTAACTGTCAACATTTTCATAATGAATTTATGGTGCTAGATTCACTTCATATTTATTTTAGCATAATGTTGGTTTTGTAAATTATATGGTCCCATCTTGAGTGCAGTAGAGAATAAATACTGTGATTGACAAGTCCTTACAGTATGATTGTACAGGGTCCCTCGGTTTCTCAGTCAGATCCAACCCTTGAGCCTAACATCTGGTTTCAAAACACCAAAAGGGGGACAGCCTAAATGCTCAAGTCGAGGCTTCAAAACAGGACTTTACAAACCAATGGGTAACATCACAGTGGCTACACCCATCAGTCTATAGTATGATCATTGTTAAAGGACTCCTAAGATGACTGTTGTTACACAAACTGTAGTTTCCAGTGGAGGAAAAACTGTACCTTACTCCAAACTTGATTTGAAGCTTTTTGTATAGATATTGCTATGATAAAACTATTATATTTTTCAAATACTTAATCTAATTTAAACATACAAACAATTCTCTGGTCTTTCTATATAATTATATCCAGGATGCTGTATTAGAGTGCTCTGTGGCTGTACATTGCCTCGACAATTAGGTTTTCAGAGAACAGAGGTGGTCTGGGCTCTTTTTCCTGCCTGTTTGGTTTATGTTGCTTTTCAATGGATGAGAGGTTCTGATGCTAATGTCCATATTGAAGCTCGCCATCCTGCAGCAGCCAGTTTTCCTGCTGTACTGTGTCAGGATGACTCTTGCAGCTTCAGTTACAGAAATTAGCTAATGATAACCGAGAATGCCTTACAACCAAAGTCTGTACTCATTTTTCACCCTTGTGTTGAGTATTTATTTGGTTCACCGACGTGAGCGTCACTGCTTTACAACATTGTATCTGATAACTGGAAAGGACCAGACGTTTTACTATAATCTCAAAGCGATTGCCATCGGCTGTGTTGACATTAGACTCGCTAAACTCAACTAAGAGGTGAGGCTGTTATCTAATCTGATACTCCTGTTTGTGCTCCATAAATGAGCAGCAGACTTTTTGTAAAAGTGATCAGAGCGGCAGTCGTTTCCATCCAGCTGAACCAGCAGCGTGATGTCAAGTGATCGTGACATACCTCATGATAATGATCATCTCTGAGAATGTAGCATGATTACACTTTAACAATATTTTCTCACACTGATTAAATTTTGAGTTCTGATGGCTTTTTAAGATCTAAAGTCACAGCTAAGCACTGCCTGCAAATGCTCACAGACACTCCAAATGAGGAATTCACTTCTGTGCCTATTTGATGCTGTTTTCATAAATTATTGATGCTCCTGTCCTCCTTCAGCCCTGCCTCTAACTTCTTCATCCCGGGAGATTATCAATGAGAGCGCCTCTGTAATTCCAACAAACAGCTACCTCTTTTGTTCCCATCTGCTCGGCGTAGAGGCTGGAGCAGTGAGGGTCTCTGTCATGTTGATGTGAGGACAGACTGAAGCAGACACCTCCAGCTGTACCGTCTGCACCTGTCCCACCTGGAGCACCATCAATACTGTTTCTGGTAGTGTTAATATCCTACAGCTGACAGCTTTATGCTATCTACCTGCAGCTGAGGCTAGTTTACAAAGATCAATATGGAGATAAACCTCTGAAAGATGGGGACACATTAGGTATTTTTTACTCTTGAGACAATTCAGCAGCTGTTTAACTGTGGTGAAGGGGAAGCATTGTAATTGTCCTGTCTATTGCAGGTGGTTTTATGGAAAGTGGAGACCGTCCTCCCACAAATAGGTCATTCGTGCAAGCTGTTATTATGACCCATAGTTACCTGTTAAATGACTACCCCATGAATAAGTGCATGTACAATGTGTGCGTTGGTGTCCTCACCTTTAGACGGAATAAACCTGCACATGCTGGAAACTTGAAGAAAACACCTTTCTAACATGTGTAAAGGGTGTATTTCAACCCAAGTCATGACCTTTTCCTAAACCTAAACCAAGTGGTACCAAATCCTACAAAGCCCAGGGTGTCAAAAGCCTATGTCATCACAAAAAAACACACAAGGTGTCTTTTGGAGTCAGGGTCTTGACTGGAGTTCTGTCCCATTTTGTAGCTTTGTTTTCACTCGCTCTTGAGTTTTATCTTCACTTAGGGCAACCCTGCATATTAAAACTTTACACTTAATGGTGCCCACTTTATTTAAACGCCACTGTTTTTGAATAAGCACCCGTATGTGACAATTTGGGTGTGAGATCAGCCTCACTATTGCTGCAGCTGGTGTCTTAAGGCAGCAACGCTAAAGACACCTTGTGAACCCAGATGAGAGTCAAACTCCACTCTCCAGGTTAAAAGTTGAGTGTACTTGTGTGACCTTTATCCTGCTTTTAATTTGTCTGTCCTTTTAAGTTGAAAGTCTTTCATTTCTTTTTTTTTTTTTTTACTGAATGCTCACACGGATGGTAGTGACAAATAGGAATTGTTAGAAAAGAGTTCATATGATTAAAAGGAGGTTTAAAAAGTGTAGTAATATAAGGTGTTTTGTACCTGACAATTGTACATAATTATGTACAAGATGTCTCTACAGCAGATGAGACTATGGGTTTTAAAGTGCATCCCCTCTTCAATTAATGGAAAAAAGATGGTGGTACCTGATTATCTTGGAGCTACAACAGGCACTATATAAAAGTAAGCTAGTAAGATGACAAGGTTACTAGGTCGCTACAACTCTTCTTAGGCCTACTTTCACACAGTCTGTACAGTATCTCTATAAAAGCTCATAAATGTGCTTGCTTGTCTCGATTATTTTAGGAAGCTGTCTTTTTAAAAACATTTTGCAAATACTTTTTGCATTACTAACCTGACTCTCCTAAGTCATTCTATGGTAGAGTTATTTAAAGTATATTTTAAAGGGGGAAATATGTTGAAAAAATGATGTTAATAAGATAAAAAGCAAAATTCAGCTGAGTAGTAAAAGTACCAGAGTTAAGCAGCCAAAAACTACTCCTCAGTTCTGAAGTACATAAAATGCTGGATGTATGCCTGCATTAAAGCAGGCACCTAATTAATCAGAATAGTAATCAGGTTCTCTATATTCCAAACTCACTGCGCCACAAACTAGTGGTAGTTTCACTGTTGCAAGTGTATGTATACAGAAGAGGCAGAATTGCCATAATGAAATCTCAAAAATTGGAATTAAATGCAATTAAAGATAACAGTGTAGAGATAGAAGTTGTTTACTGGGCTCTAGATTGGTTCATAAGGGGACAAATTTGGGTCAGTCAGTCTAACAGTGCTTTCTCATCTTGCATTCGGTGCTGCCTGCATGCCTGGTGTTAGAGTTTTCATTATCGTGGGCAGGGGAAACAGCAGAAGCTAATCTTTCCATGACCAAGTAAATTAAGCTAGCAGAGCAGGTTTTTTTTGAATAACAGGAGCAGATTTATTGTTTGCAAAGTGCTAAGGCAACAGCATCCTGACCTTGTGCTGAGTATTCTCACTCACCCTCTGGTACAGTCTCACAGTGTGTGTCTGACTAATTGATCTGTGAGACAAAATTATGTTGGGATGGCATCCACTCATTTTTTCACTGTGGACAAAGGATTTTGACAAACAGGCCAATACTTTTTGTATGACAGCAGGAATGCAATTGATTTAATCAGTTCTTTTTGACTGCACAATAAGTGATAATGGACCTGATGGTGCCCCTAATTATCTCAGGACTGTGTCATCTACAACAATAGTTTCTTCAGGCAATTGGAGACTCTTCATGATCTTGAATTATCTGTTTATGTGGTTCCCTGATAGCAAAATTTAGCTAGTACACTTCCTTTATTTGCTTTTTTCCCCTTGTATCATAAATCAGTTCTGCTTAGTTTGTGGAGCATAACTGTAGCCGCAACAAAAATCAACACATGTGATAGAGCACTTTTCATTTATTTCACTATGAATACATACCAAAATAAGTGAGAAATTAATCTAAGATGCACCAACAGTAATTTGTCTGAATGAAGATTAGGATTGACTGTGAGGTCAGTACATATACTGTAGTTTGTTAGTTAACCAACAATATGACATTTTAAACTAAAGCCATAATGTGTCAGTGGTAAAGAGAGTGTTTTCTTATACACACTGCAGATATATAACTTGAAAACATCACAACCTACCACAGTTCGTTTAGGTAATTGCAGTAAGAAAGTATGTTTCTGTCCTTCTTTGTTACTAAGATGCAAGCCACACTGAAAGCCCTGTGAGGCTGTAATGTTCAGTATGTCTGAAGAAATGTAATTGTTGGAAGGATGAAAAATGAGAATGGTATTAGAGGAATAATCATGTTGTTGTCTAAATCAAAAGGTTTATCCTCTGTACTATGGGGATATTAGAGTCGGACTCCGCTTGCCAGCCTGTTATGTCTTGAGACTTGGATCCATCAGCACTCCTCAAATGGTCTTTGTCAGCTTTAGAGGCAGTTTGACATCTCAGTATTTTGATGTTTTCTTATAGTTTTGAGCGGATCACCACTCCCAACACAGTGTTAAGTCACAAGTAGGCAAGGAAAAAAGGCTGTGACTAAAAGCTTTGCTTTTTTATTAAATGCTCACATTGACCCATTGCAGAGCCTTCTTCACTTTAAGATGTGCAGTTTAGCCTGACAAGTAACCATTTTGACTACTTTGATAGGTTCAATATCAGGTTGATTTATGCTCTGGAGATCCTAAATATTTGTTGTTGTCTTGTTTTTTGTTTTTTTTTTTGTTGTTTTTTTTACTTTGGACAACAACTGTGTGTCCTAGAAATTATAGGGTGGTCTATAGTGTCTCCAGATGCTCTTTTTCTTTGAAGAATGAAGCGCCATAACTATAAATTGCTAACTGGATTTAGCAATATTTGGTTGAGGTGGATGGGGATTGTACAAAGCAACTTTTAAGATATGATAACTAGGGATGTGAAATGAGAACAAGTTCCATTTTAGAACTAACACCCAATTAACTAGAACTAAGTCCCATGGATTTGAATTGTATGTCTTCAAGCCACGATCATTATAATTAACTAACACTGAACTAAAACCCAAAACTAAGTGTGAAAAAAATATTTTTGTTATTTGAGATTAAAATAAAAACTAGAGTTTGAAACTAACAGCATGTTGTGTACTTAAAACATAGACAGTATAAAAGATGGATGTAGCTACCGTGACGTTACCCGTTGGTTTCTGAACTCCCGTTATGAACCCTCGAGATGACATTTCCGCTGTTGCCATTTTGATTGCAAGATACCGGATGTGATGAAAAGGCGCGGGCCTGACTGTGAAAGCTCTTCCTCTGTGGCTAATGGCTTGTGATTGACGAGTCATTAGCTATTGAGCGAGCGGAAAATAACAGGGCTGATCCTCCTGTTTGAAATATGGTATGACCAAGATTTGCAAAATAGATCAAGTTTTTATTCAGTATGACCCGAAATGAGTGACTAAGACAATGAATTCAGTAGCAAAGTGTTTCCAGAGGTCAAAAAAAGAAAGCCTATTTCCCATAGACTTCTATGGAACCACAAGTCAACCACAACTCTCATCACCTGGTGGCTGTGATGGGCTCTGCCCCCCCAGCAATCCTAAAGTGGATAAGTGGTTAAGAAAATGGATGGATGTTAAGATTAGGTTGTATAAGAACACAACTGAGGTGAAAAGACAGGCAGACTTACATTGCCATACTGCCAGTATGTATAATGCTTACATCACAACATGTCTATAGTCTTCATTTGCATTTTGGCATTTCAGTGCAGGCTGTAAAAAGGACAGAGGTCTTAAGCCACAGTTAAATGAAAGGTGGGTGCTACAGTCTTGTGATAAGGTCTGATATCCTTGGTTCTCACTTTAACAATTCCTTGATGTGTTTACTGTGTCAGGCCATTCTGTCACTCTCCTTTTCTTTTGCCAGCTCTCTTAGATGGCCGAGGACAAGTAACACTGCCACCACTAATCTCCCATTCCCATGTTTTATCACCGTGACAGAGAGGGAGTTGTGACAGAGCACTCTGTAGGCTGAGTAATCCTTTTGACAAAATTGTAGGCAGTGTTTATTCAATGCCTTTGACTGCAGCACAGAGGAGAGGTGTCATATCTAGAATAGAAACCATACACTGGCAACCTGGACACATTTCTGTGAACAGCAGCCTTGACATTTTTTAGCCCTGGCTTTTACAGTGATGAACTGGTGTTTGGCAGAGTATTGTCAACTTAGTTTGAAACATCTTCATCCATTGCCACATGTTGCGGTTCGGATATTCTATTTTTAATTTATTGAACTTAAATCAAGCCTGTTTTTTGTTGCACTTAATCTTTCTGAAATATTTGATTCTACAGGACTAATAATGATGGCTGATACTGAGTAGTTTATTACTTAATAGTTTAGTCCTCCAGTGGTCCATTTTGTCATTATATACTTCATCCATTAAATCCCTTTTCTTAACTGATTATCCAACTTAGGGTCACAGGGGCACTGGTGCCTATCCCAGCAGAGAATAGACAACCATACCCTTGCACATTCACACAATTTAGCCAATTTAGAATCACCCATTATTCTAGTCTTTTGACTATGGGAGGAAACCGATGCACAGGGAGGACATGCTAACTACAATCAGGTAGGCCCAGTACTCAAAAGTAATAATATCCCATACTCAGTCTTAGAAAAAAAAAAAGAAAGAAAATATTTTGAAGTAAATTAGTGCAATTTTAGGAGCCTGGATGCCTGGATCAGAAGTCTGGGCTTGGCACATTGAGAACAATGGAAACCAAACAGATCCAACTACAGTAAAACTAAATTCCCCATGCCAAGCTTTCCCTTGATGCCTTTTCCCCTACAAAGTAACCATTAGTATCTTTACGGTCTCCTTTGAAGCAACTCAAGTAGGTCTCTGCCCCGTTTAATGGTCTGAAAACAAAAGCGTAGACTTCTTCCCTCTCAAGGTCCATTAGAGAACAATGCTCAATCTGACATTCACAGCATCCACTTAACCAGCGTTCATGTTGGCAAGGTTCTTTGTCATCCACCTACTCCTTTTGTCTCGGCTATTTGATCCATAAACAAACATTCTCCTTACCCTCCCATTCATTTTTCAAACCCAAAGCAATAATATCTCCCCAGACAGTGAGTGCTACCCCATACATGCTTCTAAGCGGGGAGCTCCGGTGCTTTCCATTAGCCACACGAGCAAAGTGTTAACCTTAGCCTTTGTAGCGTAGCAGGAAAATGGCTCTGGAGGGACGACTGTTTCCTGCATTCACCGTGGTTCTTCAGTGCGTTAAAGTTCCACTCACTTCCTGAGTGCTTTTAAAGTCAAAAACCTGAGACTATTGTTCTTTACTTTCAATCAATAAAATATGTGCCTTCATGTGTCAGGGTTTTGTGAATATTTAATCTCACTGCTTTTATCTGCCAATTCACTACAGAAGGATCAGGGTATCTTTTCTTGTCAGTGGCTTTGAATTGTTTCCTTTTATACGCCCCATTTGAAGCCAGGAAACAGTAAACTTAAAAGAAGTGCTTTTTTTTTTTTTTTAAATCTCAGGTACATCTATGCTCACAAACCTATCCCGCCTGATGTTTTGGCTCATATATGTTCTTGCTGATATCTCATAATTACAGAATTGATGTAAATAAGAATCACATAATTAGGTTGATAATTAAATACTGTGTATGTTTTACAAAAAAAACTTTTTTTTGTTTTTTTTGAGCAAATATATACATAATTGTATATTTGTATGTATTTGTATGATGATTTTCAAATGATCATGCTGTTGGCTTAAGATAGAGTGAAAATAAGCCACGGTAAATAGTAATGTAAAATAAATGAAGCCAGATCTTTTGATTCAGAATTTAATGCATAAAGGTGGAAAACCTTCTAAGCCATATAAATAACTGCAGTACATTTACCACAAAAGCTTAGCTGGCTTTCCTAATTAAACATACCCCAATAAGCCACAACATTAAAACCTAATATTGTATAGGCCCACCTGTGCAGCCAAAGCAGCTCTGATCCATTGAGGCATACAAGGATCCACTCGGTGTGTCATTGTTTGGCAGTGTCCTAGGGTTTGTTGTTAGACCCCGCAGGTCTTTGACTGGATTGGATCTGGGGAGTTTGGAGGTTGAATCAATACTTCAGGCTCTTTGTCATGTTCCTCAAACTGGTCCTGAGCAGTTCTTGCAGTGTGGTGGGGCACATAATCCAACATCTATATAAAGGCTGGGATCCAAGGTTTTGCAGCAAAGCATTGCATTTTAATGAATCACCTGTTATTGGTTTTAATGTTGTGCTTGGTGTATTTTCAGATATCCATTATATTACTGTTTCGGTTTTGTAGCAGAGGTCATAAAATTGTGTTAGATTGGTGCCAGTTCAGGAAGATATGGGTCGCTTAGAAAAGTTGAATTGCAAATGAAGAGGTCAGATGCAGAAACCTCTAAGTCTGTCTGACATTTTTGGTTTTAAATAAGCATTCTTATCAGACTCCTGTGTTCAGGTTCAGTAAGTTCACTTTAATTGCAACGAAAAGATTATTAGTCACTGAATGAAATGAAATTTTCAAAAATGTAACAAATTTGTTACATTTGAAGTCCACCTCTTTGGACAAGACATAGAAAACAGTTGCAAAATCACTAAAGATGCAACTGGAAACATTACAGATGATGAAAATGGAATCCAAAATGAAACAATGAAGAGACTGATCACTGATAACCACACAGTACAACCACACACAATGGCACAAAATGACAGCACACTTTATTACTAAACAATAACAGAATAAACAATAAACAGAAGACATTGCACAAAAACTGCGCCATACACTCTGCTCAAAATAAATAAAGTTAAATATAAAATTTATGTAAAAATAATATGTATTAAAAGTAAATAGAAAATATAACAAAATATAACAACAAAAAAAACGGCTATAAAAAGAGTACACTTCTGTCATTTCAAGTAAGCTAAGACACAAAGTAGAGTCTGAACAATATGATAAATGTGACATGACCTGTTTGAATCTCACATGATCTGATTTGCGTCTTCTGATTGGTGGTGCTGTGAAAATAGTGGCTTTTGCTGACAAAGGGAAGTGGCCTTTAGAGGTTTTGGAAGAGGCTCAATGTGGGATTTAGCATTTGAAGCGAAAGCATTTGATCATCGTACACTACACACTAAGACCTTTCACATGATATCATTCTCTGAGGTGGCATTTTGAGGCTTTCACATCTGAACTCTTCAAATATATGCAAATGTATATACTATTCTAGCAAAATAGTTCTTGTTAGATTTGTGTCTAACTATAGAAATGCTGGCTATCTGAAGATATTTAGTTTAGTTTACTGCAGAATGTGATTTCATCCATTTTACCTCTGTTCTGTAAACAATCATAATTATGCTCCTTTTTTGCTGTACAAGTCAAATGGAAAGCCCCCCTTTTCCTCTGTCTCAAAATCTGTAAAACAATCTGTTTAATTGCACCAAAGGATATTTTTCCCCTCTCTGACTGTTTTCTTCTCATCACCACACCCAACAATAAACGCTGATATAAAGCTTTTAGACCCATTAAAACTACTGCCTCACACTTCTGGCACTGAGTGCATTTTGTCATTGTAATTCAATTCAATTCAATTCAGTTTTATTTAATTAAATTTTATTTATATAGTGCCAAATCACAACAACAGTCGCCTCAAGGCGCTTTATATTTTAGGGTAAAGACCCTACAAATTAGACAGAAAACCCCAACAATCAGACGACCCCCTATGAGCAAGCACTTGGCAACAGTGGGAAGGAAAAACTCCCTTTTAACAGGAAGAAACCTCCGGCAGAACCAGGCTCAGGGAGGGGCAGCCATCTGCCGCGACCGGTTGAGGATGAGGGGAAACAGAAGAGAGGAGAAGGATTTTAAATTCAATTCTGGATTTAACAAGTAGCCAATGAAGAGAAGCTAATATGGGAGAAATATGGTCTCTCTTTCTAGTCCCTGTCAGTACTCTCACTGCAGCATTCTGGATTAATT
>VUQI01021031.1:0-11860 GCA_015106735.1 Paratilapia polleni | reverse complement strand
TTTTTGTTGCTTTTTTTTTTTTTTTTTTTTTTTTTGGAATAAATAATTGAGCTGACAATTGTATACAGCAATCTGTAGTGGTCATTAGGGTAGCCAGTAGTCAACTGTTCATATAGCACATTTAATAAAAAATCTAAGATACAGTATGTCCATTGGTCTGCACAGTTTGAAATCTCCTCACATTTTAACCCGTTCTCAACATACTGTAGTCTGGGTCACATCCTCTTGCGTATATCTATTATACAGACAGACCACTCGACAAGAATGAAGTAAACAGGAGTGATATTAGCCTTTTAACCTGCTTACAGCCTAAAACTGTTTTTAACCTTTTCTGTGCTAAGGTGCATCAGAGGTCAAACCAGATCATCAAGGCACACCAGAATAATTGTAAATAATGTTGTTATCTTGATAATTGTGAAAGTTTAAATAAGTCTCCAAACCTATTTGTGTTCATGAAAATGGAAAGTGTTAAAGATGGTAGTAGCTGAAAAATGGGAGGTTATCCTGTTCATCTAAGATTTTGTCAGGCCACAACTTATTTTTCTAACCTCTAAGCTACCCTTAGGACCTCTCTCCAGATTGCATGATTATGTTGCTCTTGGATACACTGTAAAATACAGAAGCAGTCCATCTCTATGTATTCATTTCCATGCACAGATTGCCCAGTACACTCTTATTATCTCTCATTTGGCGAGTGTCTCCCTGAATACCAAGGAATCTGGAAAGAGTACAAGTCAGATAGCACAACATGAGGTACTGAACCACCCGGTAACAGTGAATGAGAGTTTTGCTGCACTTGTCTAAGATGATATAAGGACACCTCCCACAGCCTTCCAAACCTGCAACCATCTGTCCTTTTCTTTCTGTGTGGCAGGTGAGGATGCAGTGCCTTCACACAAATGCATATACAGACCACACAGCCACAGAGTAGAGGTCATGAATATTTGAGGTGGGAAGAATAAAGCTTTAAGAACTTTAAGCTGAACTCACTGGTCACCATGCATATTTAATCGGGTCTGTCCCTCTTGTTGGACAGCAGGAAAAGGATAACTGCGGGGACCCAGAGTTTGAGAAAGTAGTCGGCCCTCTCCACCTTGATGAATAAGTAAACACATTCAACCAGGCAGAGATGCAGTCAGCAGGCTTTGAGTCAATAACAAGTAGATTTGTTTTCTTCTGAAAGCAGCGTTGTTTACAAGCTACCGATTAGCCCTCAAATTTGATCCATCTCTCAACAGTTTTCGCCGGGCTGTGAGACAGTTTGGCACTTAGTCCAACCACAATCTGTTTCTCCCTTCAACTTGTCCAAGCAGCAGCATTTGAAAGGTGTATTTCATGGTGCAATAAAAAAAGAAATTAGGCTGGGCCTTCTCCGAGCTTGTGTTTATGAGGCTCCCATAAATATTTTCTGTCTAAATTTGTGTCAATTCTAAAGCAGCTTCCTCCTATGGAGACAAGCTTGGATTTCTCAAGCCAATATAATATTCACCGCATATACTTGAGATGCTCAGTGCTCAAGGTTATTTTCAGTAAGTTGTTTAATGTTAAAGCATCTTTGTATAAACTTTTGAAAAACTTTAATGTGAGTCTGCAATTCTGCTTAAGTAACAAGAACCTCTGTGTGTTGCAGGCTGCACGATGCAAGACAAAAGGCACACTTTCTCGAAATCAAACATTGATAAGTGTTTTATTTTTCACAAAACCCAATTCGTTCCATTGCCTGCATGTCATCAAACAAATAAACAATAATGTTTACCAAATGGCTTTGTTGTACAACATACCCGCTTATTAAAATGGCATCTCATTAGAAGCATTGAGCAACCGTTTTACATGAGATTAATTGGGTTTTTTGAAAGCACTTTCTCCTCATTATCATTCTGTCTTGCAAATGGATTCACTGCAAAGGCAATGCATATTCATTTTACAGGAAGCTTGAAAATTGTTCGGAAATGAGCCAAAGGTGGAGTTGGGCTGGTGTGCCGACTTATGCTGAATAATAAACCACAGGAGCCTCTGCTCTGGAGGTGAAAGGGAATAGCTGTGTCTGTAGAATATATTTGTTCTAAAAACACGACTCTCGCCTTCAGGAAAGATATTGCAGTTAATGTGTTTAAGCCTCTAAATTAGATTTCTGTCAGGTCTAATATGATTTTAACTCATCATTATTATTATCATTAAAATCATGTACATTGTAAACATTCCTACATTTTCAGACTCAAAATGATCAAGAAGATGTATGTTTTTTTGTTTCTCATGAAGCCAAGAAAAGATCTGGATTCAAGGCATATTCTTGGCTACTTCTTTCACTATAGAGGCATTAATAATGCAGACAGACAAGCTTTTAGTGGATTCTGATTTGCTATTTCAAAAGGTAGGAGGAAATGTGCAACATACTCTCTTGATAGAGTAGTAGTTGCACTTTCATGATATGAGTGGGGATGTTTCTGTGTCTCTTTCTCTTTGACGTACTATTTTGTATGTATAATGTGTATATTTCAACATCAGAGGAGCCCACTTGGTTTGAAAGCCTGCCCGAGGCAGAGAACCAAACAAAAAGTTTTCCTTTTTGCCAAGTTACGGACTCTTACCTGAGGCAAGATGAAGTACTTCAAAGGCAAAGGGCATCCTTTGTCAGTATCTCAAACTGACAGAAACAGATCTACCTCAAGAGTAATTGTAGACAACTGCTATCCAAAAACACAGTCCCTTTGGCTCCATATCCAAAAACAAGAGACACAATTTCACAGAGCTGCAATGCACAGGTATATGATAGATCCTTCATTAACCTTGGCAGGGTTAATGAAGGATCGTTAGTGGGAAGAGGTCATTTACTTATACATGTTTCTTAAAAAAAGAGTAATATAAAAACATGCTCACATTTCACTCTGTAAAGTGGACTAATTAACATGTTGACACACAAACATGTCACGATCATCATACGTATCGTTGCGCAGGGAATTTACACGTTTTCTTATCTGACGGCTTTGCCTTCAACCTGATTTTGTGAAGGGCAAAAAGAATAGAAATCAGGCCTAGAAAATATGCCAATGTCATCTTTGTGGAGACATCAATGTTTAGCACTTAGCATAAATGTCAGTGAACAGTAAAACTCATTAATTAAAGTGTAATTGTGTTACAGTTGGTTCGGTGCCTCATTTACTTCGATCTGATTATAGCAATAAACTGCCACCACAGTTTCAAATACGAGTGACAAAAAGAAGCTAGATAGACACTGAGTGAAAGCTTGTGTGTTATTGTGTAACAAGGGATCTCATCAAACAGTCAACATTATATTGAATCACACAAGACCCCAGGTTGTTTGCTGCGTCATGAGATGAGATGGAGGTAAAAAATGAGCAATTACGAAGACTTTCCCCACCCTGTAGCACATGAGGCTTTGATGTGTCTGAAGGGGATGATCGAGATTAATAACAGCTACTCAGCAATGGCTATGCTCTTGGGCTTGTGCTTAAATTTCTGGCTTTCAAAGACAACTGAATTTGGGAGCGGAAATTTAACATTATCCAGATTATTTCATAGTTTTCCAATCACATTTTTTGTAGATAGAATGAACTGTATTGGCGAATCAGTGTGGCAAAAAGTACTCTGTATTGGGATCATTAAAAGGCAGAAAAATTTGTGTCAGGTGTTAGGAAGACCTGTGAGCTCTTTTCTGTCATCAGAAATACCAGTGTTTTGCATAACTGAGGTTATAAAGTGATGGATAACAAAAGGTCTGAGCAGTGACCACAGGAATTTGCTGAACACTCTGCAATATTGCTGTAGCACAAACAGGGTCGTTAAGGTTGAATAAGTACAGACACAAGTCCCCGAATTGCTAATTAACAGACAGCATGTGCTCTTAAAGACTCGTGGGAGACCAGACACAACAAACACAGGCACGCTAGCTCTCCAAAATAGGCCACACTTTTCCATACTGTTGGTGGAGGGAAATATGAATCTGACATTTAAAAAAATAATGTGTCTCATGTTTGTATCAAGTTTGAATCCTAATGCATTCTCAACATGCAGCTAAGCTAATTCTTCCATACGTATATTACAGTGGTATCAATGATTCTCCTGAAAGGGTCTTTTCAACCATGAAACGTTTGTTTTTGATTACCAACAGAGAGGCTCAGCAAGGGCTGCCCAGTCAGGGGTATTGGAGATAAACGTCTTTTAGTGATTGGCCATCCCACACATCCCTCATCAAATATTCATGATGAAGACTTGGGAGAATTCAGAGGATGCAGGGATATAGGATATTCTTCCATCAGTCTAGCACTGGGATAGGTAGTCAATTGATCAACAGAGAGCTGCCTCCAGGAGAACCCTGTTATTCAAGATTGGTGAGGCCGGCAGGAAACATGTGCTTCTCTGCTAAGGTACTGTGCTGTTCATCTCAATTTCTGCTTGTTTCTCATCCTCCTGCTTTCAGGAAAAAAGAATTTGTGATCTGTAAGATTGTGGAGGTTGCTTTTGAAGTAGAAATCTTTAAAGATTACAGATTTCTTGATTCGAATGATAAACACTGCTGCAGTGCACTGTAAGGTGTAAACTCAGTAACTGAGCCTGGTTAATTTTGCTTTCAGATAAATGTTTTGCTTCCAGAATCCGTGCAAGATGCAATTTACTCAACAACAGTGTTATCAGCTGAAGAGCTATTCGATTTTATTAAAATGTTGGATTTTTAAATCAAACTGCTTTCATTCCAAACGATGTTAGATGCTTTCCAATTGATTTTATTGTCTGAAAATTTTCTGCGTGCTGTTTAAAAATTAACAAGTTCCCATCCGAGCTGTGTTTTAAATGATCACAGAGGTTTGCTGTGTTATTTATTACTTACAAGCTAATCCTGCAGTTGCTCAACAGAAAGTGAACAATGGGGAAGGATGCTGGGACACTGCAGCCTTATTTAAACATGATTAGTACTACCTGGGGATTGTTGTATAAGTCACAATAAGCACTTTTTGGGCACTACACAAGCTGAAAAACATACAGTACATACTATTGGCCTATAAAGTTGCTGGGGCTAATATGTAAGCAAACAGTTGCAGACTTCAAGTGTGACATTCTCTCTATTTTTAGCTTTGTTTTTGGTCTCTACAATCTCCTGAGAAATTCTGTCATCAGCTAATTATAACTTTTTTGTCTCTAGCTTTGGTACTGCAGCATGCAGTGAGAATACAAAGTGTAGGTACATACAGTAGAAAACAAAAACCCTAAGCACCTCACTGTAGAAACCCTAGAAGAGACCAGTATTAGATGACTTCTGTTATATGATATGTGGCTGAATTTTTGCTTTACACATGATGGACATGGCTGAGTCACACATTTATTAAAACAGTGATGTCCATCTGCGGTTATTACAAATCACAGTGGGACTTCAGGCAATGCTACTCCTGTGTGCAAACGGGGCTTATAGGTTATGGGCACATTTTATGAGTCACAGCTGCAAGCCTTATACTTAAATAGGCATAATTTCGGTGGTATATATATATATATATATATCACAGGGGAAAAAAGTTCATGAGCTACCAATGTCAAGAGATAAGTCAGCATCAATGGACCATCTCCAAACACCTGATGACATCAATTCAAGTTTTACTACTCCAATTTGCACCTTAGGGAGACAGTAGTAGATGTTGACTTTATATAACTTGCACAATTTCATTTGAGTTCTAAGATCCATTTTCCTAATGATAATAACAGTTCTTGACTTAAATTGAAGGACAAGGATGTGCCTTTAAATGTACCTGAGTGATTAAATGCAGAACCCAGTTGTGTGAGCTCACATTCAGCTCTGTGGCTATCCACTATCTGCTTGACCAAAAACCTCATTCCCTAAGAGCACTCCAATGTATGCACTGTCATACTGGGTGAAAGTGGGCCATCTTATTGTGTCCCCAGTCCTTATTTCAACACAGAGCCTTTTGAAAAGTCTGCCAGTGCCTCATCCTCCACTGCACTAAATGTGTAGGGGAAAGATAGTGCATTCTCATGTTATCTGCCACCGGCCTCTTGCCCCTTCAGCCATTTTCTCATTTCACAGATTTGACCAGGAGGTGACCTTGGCTTTTTAAGAGCTTTTAAGGCAGAGCCAAGTCTCCTTTTTCCTGTCTCCTAAATGGAGACAGAGAGAGAGAAGGAATAGGAGAGGGGATTTCTTCCTGGCATTTTTTTTTTTTTTAAATGGCCATTTTCCCTCTTTTGTTTTCCATTCTCTTCCTTG
Organism: Paratilapia polleni; assembly: GCA_015106735.1. NCBI lineage: Eukaryota > Metazoa > Chordata > Actinopteri > Cichliformes > Cichlidae > Paratilapia > Paratilapia polleni. The sequence continues at coordinate 5,628 of VUQI01021031.1, read as the reverse complement.
CCTGTAACCACGGTCCAGTTTTTTTGTTTTTTTTGTTTTTTGGTTTTTGGTTTTGTTTTTTTAAGAATAGACATAATGACAGGATGTTGATTCACATGGGTCTGTGTTTTTAATGTAGAAAGTGGCCTCAGGGGAGCAGCAGCATATGTTTATGACACATGACGTCGGGCACAGAGGATAGTCAGGGAGTTTGAAGTCAAGAAGGCGCACAGTCCATTACTCAATTGTGATATAACAAAGAACTAATTTAATATCTTTGCCCTGGAGAGTACTTCACAATATTCAAATCATCTTGTGTTACACACGTAGATCATAGCTGATATCACTGGCTATTTTTTCAAAACATCACACTAGGGATGGGAAAGAAATTAGACCATATGCAAGTGTCTGCATGTGCACAGGGGGTGTACATATGTCAAGAGTGTTTTCTTGTGGAAATAAGCAGGCAGTATCACAGTCCTTTGCCATCCCTCCCAAGTGCACCTCTGGCAGAGTGCTAATCTGGGTCAAAGTGCTAAGTGCTTAGAAGGGCCTGGGAGAGACCAAATTATTTCTCACACTTCACTGTCCTCTTTATGTTCACCGCTGCTGGAACTGTAAAAAGCTTTTTGAAATTCCTTCTAACCTTAAAGGTAAACATCCAGAACAGACTTCACATGTACATTGGTTAGCATAGCTTCAGTAAGAGCTGCATCATAAATCGCTGTGTATTACTTCAGAGTGTGAGAGCCTCTGTGTGATGAAGCAAGTACTGTGTATGTTGCCATCTTATCAGCACATTACGCACTTTGATTGCACTCAGTTTGTGTTTCATGATAAATGAAGTCTCTCTTTCATAGCGCTGGTGAAGTTAAGGGTTGCCTGTACAAGGATGGCACGAGTTCACCGAAAGCTATAAAAATATGAGACATTCTCCTCTGCAGCCAAGTAAAGAGAAATCAAATGGGGGAAAAAATACGGGCCGATCTAATGAGGCTCTATACAATCACATTTCAATTATGGACCTTGCTGAATAATCTGTACGATTGTACTACAGCAGAGAGAGAGCCAGATCTGTTTGTTCAGACTGTTTTGATGCTTGATTGCTCTGAAAGCTAGCATCAACGGGTTGCACATGCTTAATATTTCATGAGAATATATTCCAGTAGCTTGCACCACCTGTTCCAGTGCTGATGAATTGAAAGGCTTTGTTGGTGTCTCCAACACATACTGGAACTAGAACAAGGCACTGGCCTCTCAGTGTATGAGCTTATAAAGGCAAGAACACAGGGACAATCCAGAAAAAAAAGGGTGGTGGTGGCTGGAAATATTCTAGTATCAGAGCACCTGACAGGCTGACTAGCTGAGACCATTTGGGGTTTTTAAAGCTTCGTGGCTTGTCTTGCACACCAGCTCCTTTTGGGAGAACAGCTGGAAGTGCTGTTGTCGCTGGACTGCGTGTTTCTCCCGCGAGGGCCACAGTGGTGGTAGCAATGGCAGTCGGTGGGGGGGGGCAAATTGGACAGTATGTCCATGGGGAACACATCACATTCAGCACACACTCACTCTCCCCTCTGCTGCCACCACAACACCTCCTCCTCCCATTACAGTGAGTGAGCTCGGGCTGCTGACAGCGGTGACAGGCCCAGCACAGGGAGACAATGGGGGGAGGGTAGTGCTGCCTCTGTGCTGTGGTGGTACATCTGTTCGGATCCTTGGCATAGCAGCCTGTCCTCTGGAGTTTGATGCAGCCGGGATTGGTAAAGCGCACCATCTGACACTATTTTATGATCAGAAAACTACTTGGCAGTTTACAGCAGGAAAATAGGAGTTTGTGTTGTTGGCTCTGAAAAGATGATGACTCCCTTCGGAAGATTACCTTTGTGGAGATGACAGGTCGTCAAACATGATTGGCTGGTTGTGATACACAGGGTTTATTGGAATTACACGGTGGATCTCGCAGTAACAGTTCTCAGGCTTTAATTTATAACAGCCTCATTGTCCATTCCCCATTGCATCTCGATAATTAAGATAATTTCTGTGTTTCTATAACGGCCATGGCTCTCTGACAAGGGTTTGTAGACTTTGTAGATGACAGATTCCTTTGTCTGGCATGCTGCAAGTATGTAGTAAATTGTTTGACCAATTTGAATTATTAAGAAAACACTCATTTCATAATAAACGGATTTATTATTCTACCGGGTGCCACAATTTTGTTATCAACAAAAGCCTCTGTTACTCTCAGCTTTTTATCGAGAAAGAAAATCCATTGAAAGTGGCTGAAGGCCTGACACAAAGCAACTGCTGAATACCCGCAAATCTGCAGGCTTAATTGATTATTTGTGCAGAGCTGTATATCTGCAAGGTGCAGGATACCCAGGGGAAATAATGTAAAACAGATAACAAGATGAAATGTGAGAGAATTGCTTTCTGCTGCCCATTTTATTAATCTGTTCCCCTTTTCTTATTCACAATGAGTTTCCCATTTAGGTTTTCCCATTACAGAAATGCGGCTTCACATTCTAAAAACGTGGCCTAAATCGAAAGTTGAGAGTTGATTCAAGCTGGCAAGAAAAGTGTTTGTTGAGAGGTTATTTTGATTTTTGAATAGCACATGGAGGGACTCACTGTTGTGTGTACCTGAGACTCCCAGAGGAGAACATTTTATTTTCAAATCTCATCTTCATTATTCTGCCCTTTCTCAGTTTCCTGCCAGCATTCAGAGGAATGAATTCATTAAGCTGATAGTGTACACAGACTTTTTTTTTTTTTTTAAAGCAGTCTATTCAGATTTTTTTCAAATTCAGGTTAGCAGGTGTTACTCCTCGACCAAGCTATGTGTTCTCCAAGGCATTCCACCGTAGTGGTTTCACTACAGTGGAAGTGACTTTAAAAGAACAACCTCAGGAAGATGGGATGTGAAATTACTGTGGAACTCAACTCGTGTTTGTGTCAGTGCCGCTCTGCACAATCCTATACCTTTTTTCATTTACTCTAGCTCTTCGCTTTCCTTTCACAGCACTTGGCAAAAAGAAAGCGGTATCGTTGGCATGCAGGAGCACTGCTGCCACTCTGCAGCAATCAAGCCATTGCAAATGGAGAGGGAATGGAAGGCCTTTTGTTTTGTTTAGTTTTTTTTTTTTTGGCGTCATATCGAAAGCTTGGCATTAGGCTACACATCAGGCCGGACCACATAATTGCCTTCTTCACACAGGGGAGCTCCTTGTTTTCCATTTGAAGTCGGCCTCCGTCAGATTTCACCATTAGAGGAAGCGGGTGTAGCATGGGAAAAGAAGACAATTTCTGGATCAGTCATCTCATACGCACTGCCACAGAAACATAGAGGACATTGAGGATAAATGCAGAGATTGCTTGCCAAGGTAGTTTAAGCCTAGATACAGAAAAAAGGGACATTCCTCACAAAACATGTACAAACTCCCTTAAAAAAATCTGCCTCCTCAAGATATTGCACTGTAACTAGTAATAAAATTGCTGCATAATTAATGCATAATTTATTATGTGCTTTTTTATCTGTCTCTTTATAGTAGTAAATTATGTATCTTTTGGCTTGGACTATAGGTTAGGTAACAAAAAGCAGCGAGACTAAGCTTTTTTCCACAAATTTTGTTCGATTTCGTATTTTAGTGTAAAGTGTAGATGAATAAACAAAAAAAATGTAAAAAATGTGGGAACATTGGGAACCTAAATTTTTCACCTTCATTTTGTGACCAGTCCACACAGTGGTCTTCACGTAATTTTCCAAACCCCTTGTTTACCATTTTCACTTCCTTTGCTACTCATCTTTCTGCACAACAACATAATAACCCTCAGCTTGCTGTGACGTCAAAAGATTGATGGGCAGAAGATTTCCAGCTGAGAGCCATTTCTAACCCCTAAGGCACTGGTGTGATACAACCAGGTGATAGTTTCCTAGGAGGATTTTTGGAGGCTGTCTGGGCATATTTTCTATCTTATCTCATCCAGGAGCAACTGAAACATCAATCTTGAAGAATTCTTGCAGTGTGTGACTGCTTGTTACAGCCAAAATGGTTAAAAATAAAATAAAATAAATAGCAGGGTATGCTGTATGTATAAATTACAAGGCTTGAGAAGTCTTGATCATATTGAGCATTTAGTAGCCACAATGCCTAAATCAAATCTGGGAGGTCTTTATGGCCAGTGTGCTTGGCTTTTGTAATAGTTTTGTTGCCACCAAGCCCCTTTATGCCAGTCTAACAGGATTTAACTTCTTACTGAGAACACAGTTTTCAAAAGGCGTTTGGGACAGACAGTTGATACGACTTCAGTGCACAACGCGCTGCTAAGCAAAAGCAAGCAGTGGGGTGGTATTGTGGTTTATTTGGTCCAGTTCACACAGAGCATAATGGATATTTAACAGCCCCAGCTTGCTGGAAGTATACTGTGTCCCAAAATGGTGTTGGGGACATCTGAGGGGCTGTGTGACTGCCAGGATGACACACCCATTAAAGCACACTTAGTGCATTTCACTGCTGCAGTTCCACTTTGGATTCATGTCACAAGAATGAACACAACAACTCACACATGCCACACATTTATTAATGGAAGCTATCAGTGAATTCATACAGCATCCACATATCCATATATACCTATTCTATATTCTAGCGTATTCTCACAATAAAGAGTTGACTGCACTATAATGTTTGAGGTGTTCTGCTGTGTATCTAAGTCACAGTTAAATGTAGGGTAGCAGAAGCAAGCATGTTTCCCAGCTGTGCCTGTGGCAGAATGAGAATCTCATCCTCTTCCTGCTCTGAGCCCATACTGAATTATTGAAATAAGAATGGTGCCTTGCTTTGTCTCCACTCAAGTCTCCATTCAGAGCGATAAACTCTCCCCCAACATGAGACAGGAAAGTTGTCTAATTGTAGCTTTCACATGGGATCGTGCAAAGAATTTCATTTAGTTTAATTGTATGCCAGACGTCTCACTACAGCTTATGTTTGTGCAAAGGGAAAGATCTGCTGCTGATTTCTCACTAAGGAGGACTCTTGTACTTGTAGCCATCAGATGAGATTTCTGCAGAGTCAGCCTAACGATTCTTCTCATCATCATGCTCCACTCATCTTCCTCTTAGCAGAATTCACACACTATGCAAACTATTCTTCTTCAGCTATAGTTCTACACAGTTGCAGTAACTGTGTATCACATACAGTGGATATAAAAAGTATACACACCCCTGCCAGATTTTTGTGATGTGATGTTAAAAATTGAGACCACAATAAATCATTTCAAAACTTTCCCCACCTTTAATGTGACCTATAACCTGTACAGTTCAATTGAAAAACAAACAAATCTGTTAGGGGGAAAAATGTAAAAATTAAAAAACGTACAATAAGCTGGTTGCATAAGTGTGCACATCCTTAAACTAATACTTTTTTGAAGAAACCTTTTGATTTAATCACAGCATTCAGTCTTCTTGGGTACACACCTGCCGTCAATTAAAGAGACTCTGATTAACCCCAAATAAAGTTCAGCTGTCCTAGTAGGATTTTCCTGACATTTACTCAGTTGCTGCTACAGCAAAAGCCATGGTTCACAGAGAGCTTACAAAGCATCAAAGGGATCTCATTGTTGAAAGGTATCAGTCAAGAGAAGGGTACAAAAAAA
>VUQI01021026.1:0-17559 GCA_015106735.1 Paratilapia polleni | reverse complement strand
AAGTTGCTGAGGTTATCCTCCTCACCTGAAAACCCCATCCTATCTTAAAGACCTCATAGTACCATACTGTCCCAACAGAGCACTTGGCTCTCAGACTGCAGGCTTACTTGTGGTTCCTAGGGTATTTAAAAGTAGAATGGGAGGCAGAGCCTTCAGCTTTCAGGCCCCTCTCCTGTGGAACCAGCTCCCAGTTTGGATTCAGGAGACAGACACCCTCTCTACTTTTAAGATTAGGCTTAAAACTTTCCTTTTTGATAGAGTTTATAGTTAGGGCTGGATCAGGTGACCCTGAACCATCCCTTAGCTGCAATAGGCCTAGGCTGCTGGGGGCTTCCCATGATGCACTGAGCACTTCCTCTTCCTCACTTCCTTTCACTCTCCATGCGTTTATACACCACTTGCATTTAATCATTAGTTATTGTTAACCCTGTCTCTCTCCCATAGTGTGTCTTTTGTCCTGTCTCCCTCTGCTCTCTTCTGTTTCCCCTCATCCCCAACCGGTCACGGCAGAAAAAAGGGGATGCTAAGGTTTTCACTGGGAGTGACCAGGATGGACAAGATTAGAAATGAGTACATCAAAGAGACAGATCAGGTTGAGCAGCTTGGAGACAAAGTTAGAGAGGCAAAGCTAAGATGGTTTGGACATGTTCAGAGGAGGGACAGTTTTTTTTTTTTTTGTTTTTTTTTTTATGGCAGGACCACTTTTCCAACTTAGTTCTTACTTAAACGCATACATACCTTGTTATTTTCCATGAAGGCAACAGCAATACAACAAACTGACCAATATAAAATGGAAAATATGCAATTTTGCAATGCATATGCAATAACTGTTTGTAATTGTTGATACTTGTTTTACTGGCTACACTGTTTTCACTCACTCAGGACAGTTCAGTTTCTTTGCAAAGGGGTTATATGAGGTACTGCTCCACAGACAGTTTAGTTTTTTCCTACAGATGGCAGTAGACACGCACCCAAGCAGACAAAAGAATAGACCAGCACCGAAGCTAAAGCCATGTGAGGTGTACATAGTCAGCAACAACATGGATTTTACACACCTGAAAGAATCGGTGATGATTTAAGTTCATGCTGTATTCAGAACATGTTCCTTCCTGACAGGACGTGAAGCTTTTACGCTCCACCAGACTCCCTTGGCAAATGTTTTACCTCACAAAACAGAAGTGATTCATCTTGCTTTATTCTGTGACTTTGGACTAATGGGTTAATTCAAATCTAAACTAACTCATTAAAATACTAAAAGCCCCTGTTTACTGTGACCCAAAAATCAATGCTTTTGTAAACAGATTCTGGTGTCTTTGAAGAAACCCATTACTTTTGTGTCTTTCCCGCAAACCAGATGACTTTGGTGTGAATGTTAACATTAGCCATACCTTCAAACTGATTAAAGTCTTTCAAAAAGCATTATCTTCAAATGCTGGAGTTCTGTTTACATGATTTATGTCACTAAATTGATAAAAAGAGACTTTTTTGTAGCAGGACCACTTCCCTACCTTTAGGATTTCTCCATCGGCGTAAAGCACATACATGGTCACCTCAATGTTCTTCTGAACGCTTTTCCCTCCTCTCTCAAAATCCCCTCGCTCCAGCATCAGATACAGGTCATTACGGATGTCACCTGGGACCAAGAGGGACACATTAACACATGAAGATATCAAAAAACCTGCAGTTTATTGGATATTTCACCCGAGAAATTGATTAAAATGTGTATAACACGAACACATAGGGTTATTTTAACTGTAAACTTAGACTTTAATGCATCAAAAGACCAAAAAAGATATTCTTTGCATGAAGAGGCAAATGTGTTTGCAAACACAAAGCATGCACAGCGTCTCACACACATTTTAAGCTGACATACAGAAGACTAATGACCTGTGTTGTGGATTCATGTATCATTCCCAGCTTGTCCTTATAGAGGAGGTGTCACCCTTAATGTATAAAGACGGGAGTTAAATACTCACTCCATCACTGCCTGAGGGGAGCAGTGGTTAATGTAAGTGAAAGAGGAGTGAAAGACACTCCTGCATGTGGGATGTGCAGCCCTGCTGTTTTCTTCCCGTCTGCCGTAGAGGGAGGTTTAGGGCAAATGTTCCATCCTTTGCATATTAGGAGAATTCCCTCAAACTATTCACCAGTGAGAGCAATACAGCATATTCACAAGCTTTATTTTGAGGTTGGCTTTGGCTCCTATAATTTGGCCATGTAGCAGTTTTTGGGGGTGAGTAGTTAAAAACAAGGCAAAATTATTTGCATGGCTTGAAGGGCTCCTAAAAAAGGCGGGCCTGGCGTAGCACAGATTACTGTCTAATAATGATGCTGCACTAAAAGCACTTCTTCTAATTATATGTGCAAAACAAATACAGTATTTAAGTAAAGAAAAAAATGACACCACCACCCCCTCATATATCTCACAGTAGTTTGGTCCGTTGCCTACCATCCAAAAGGCCCCCAAATTATTGATATTATCTATATATAACATTAATAATAATGGTTTCTTTTATATAATTTTAATACAGAAGATCTTATCGCCCTGTGTTCGTTGGATAAACTACATCCAGCATAAGAATAAAATGCTTTACTTATGCTTTACTTAAGCGTAAGACAGTTTTTAAATGAAGTGGCTCACCAGCAAACACTATATAAGTGATGGACTTAGCCCATTGGTTAGTAAAGCCTTAATGTTAGCATTTTGGCTGGGACATGTTGTCTTTTTGGACAAGAGGGTGGTGTGCTAAATTATCCACCCTCAAGTACTTCTAGCACCACAAGGGGAGAGTCATCTAGTTCCATTTTATTCAAGAGAAGGCAGACATCTCTACAGCCGATATCTCCAAAACTCACACCAGAACGATCTAAATGGATAAATAGCACTCCGGGCCAGAGGAAAAATTACATTTTGGGGTGAACTGTGCTTTTTAAGAAAGCCTCTCTTGTCAAGGACATAAATATAGCATGTTGAATATGTTGAATATATTTCTTTCATGCTGGAGGAGCATGAAAGGAATAAGAGCATGTGCTTGTTATGTTTTCTGTCACATGGTGTTGGAGTAGTGGCTGCATACATTAATTAAAAGTAGAGGGGTTTGCTTGAGATCGTTGAGATCATTTCACTTAAGCTTTATCAGCATCAGTATATGGTATTTCTGCTCAGTGTTTATCTAAAAAGCAACCATAACAAACTATTTTCTTTATGTTTGTGGGGGGCAGTAAAACTGAAAGTGTGCCAACACCCCCTCATTCCAGCTTCACTTTCAGCAGCAGCGTGTGTTGGGAAAGCACAATTCCTTTAACTGGACACAGAAACTGAACGGCAAGGTGCTCTGCATGTAAATCCAGCTGGTACTTCAGTGTGATATATGGCCTTATTCCCCAGACACTGCAGCATTCACATACATACACAGACTTGTCCTCATATGAAACATTATTAGAGCACCAACAAAACCTCCAACCTGGACCGATAACATAAATGTCTTTCTGCATCTGGCAGTGAGACAATTGTCTACGTTAAAACATAATACACGTGCAAAAAAAAAAGACATTTTCTTAGTTTCCCTCTCATAAATTTGCCATTTTTTTTCTCCTAAACGTACAACTCTAATCTTGAAAATTCTGAATCTCTGAATTTTACCGCCTCTCATGCATCCCCTTCAGGCTCTAATACCCTGTTGTACTGTGTGTATATCTCCTAGTTTAGATAATATAGAGTACCACAGGAAAGATTTCTAAAACCCAGAAATAAGTTAGTATTTTTCCTCAAAGTTAATGATTTTTTTAAATGTTTTTTTTTGGTTAAATCCCTGAAATAAGGTCTGTGCTTAACACAAAAAACTAGACATTTCCATGTTTTGTTCTACAACATATGTTGTCAGGTGTTGTTCGCTAGTAAGTGGCTAAATGAGACCAGAAGAACAAGTTGTTGTGGGGTACATCAAAGAGGTGCTGACTTTAAAGTCATGTGACTCTAGTGTAGTTTGTTTATAGCCTAATGGTAGCATTTTACTTGTGACTGTATTTATGCTTTTAAAATCATAATCATTCAGTATATTGAATTAAAAACTATTTGGCACTTATTGTTATATAACATATATAAAATAAATAAAATATATACAATATATAAAAGTTTTCTAAAGATTTTTTTACCACAGCACCTAGTCCAAAAAGCCTGTAGAAAAATCCCATTGGCGTTTTGTTGAAGGAGCTAGTGCGGCGCTAACTTCAGGGTTGGCCTACAAGAAAAACAGCATCCCTGTGGGACTCTATTGTAAGATGTTGTGCTTGATTTGCTTCATTTATGTCCTTATAAATTATGTCACTCCCCTGTGACCTCAGAATGATTTTATCAGTTCAGATAAGAGATGAGATTAAATAAATAAGCTTCCATGCCTAACATGCCTGTGACAGCATGCACTGCACTTGTTGAGATGATTGAATTATCATTTATTAGCGCAGCTGACAGAAAGTAACATCTGGGAAGCAGTACAACAAGACACATTAAATAATCAAGGTGACTTAAGTTGTAGTGTTGGAAGACATTTCCACATTTATTCAAAATGCGTCTGTGGATATGGATTTAAATATCTACAAGCCTGTAACTCAGTGTCTTGGGTTATTAAATAATGGCACATTAACAGTTATTGCTTTGGAGTTTTTCACAGAAAACATTTGAACATGTTACGGGAAGAAAAGCACAGGTGTAATTAAAATGAAGTCAGTGGAAAGATGCAAACAGACAGATTCGGTCTTTCTGTCTAGCTCTTGGAAAAAGGAATAGTAATATCCGAGAAAGCATGGCTCCAAGTCTGGGAAACCCTGTATGCTTCAACTAATTCCTTGTTTTGGAGAGGTTCATGCTGGAAGAACCTGATTCATTTCTTTGTTCCTCCCAAGCAGGAATCTAAATTAAGTAGCATCCCGGCAGGAGGGAGTGTGGATCAGTTTCTGTGTTTCTATCCATCTGTCCAGCATTGAAGTCAGTCTTGGACATTTATCCAAAGGCCTCTTTGAAAACGACACATATCTTTTGAAGATTTTTATAACTGCGAGTAATAAAACGGAAAAAAATATACAAACAAAAAGATTGCTTGCTTGAGAGGAACACCTATACCACTGCCCCTTTTTAATCAATATTTTCACTCAATAGGAAAAAATATTTTTATTCTTTGACTTCAAAAGCAGAAGGAAGATATTTACTAAAAAAAACTTTCAGCAGTTTTTCTGTTTCCTGTCTGACCCCTTTAAGTTCATGAAGACTTGAAGTAGTAGTAGTAGTAGTAGTAGAGGTTGTTTTTGTTCTATTTATTGTACTTCTTTGTCACAGACTCCATCTTTTCTCCATCTAAAAATACAAGTGTTGAGGTGTACATTCCCTTGCACTGGTATGGGGTAGGCCTACATGAAGCTGGATATGTGACTCACCAGGCATGATGACATCTGGGAATCCCAGTTTGCGTGTGATGGCCACCCCCCTGCTGAAAATCAGCGGGTTTTCTCTGCGGACCTGCTCCATGTCGCCCCTTAGCAGCTGCAGGGAGATGATCAGACCTGCAGGGTTTGAGGGGGAAGGGGGAAGAAATGGGAACGAGTGGGTTGATAGAAAAAGAAGAGGAAGAAGGTGGGTAAAGAGATGGATGAAAAGCACAGAAAGAAGAAAAAAAAGTGCCCCATTTAAACAGCACAGCCTTCAGGCCACAAAATTCAGATAAAATAAACTTAAATTCTAAACAGAGCTCTGAAGCTGCAAAGCTCATTTTATCTTCTCAGAATCAGAACAAACATTTAAATGCATGTTAAAAACTGCCAAATCACTTCTCCAGAAGGACTCTCACTGTGTTAAACGACTCATCACTTCACCTGAAAATAAAAGTATCTTGCTGGATTATTTTTTTAAAAGAAACTTCATCATAAGTGAGGGCAAACAAAGGTCTTTTTCACATGAAAAGATATCCCTTTGGGACCACAGGAGTTCACAGACTTTCATTTTGGGGCACGAGAGGATGAGAGTCCCTGCAGTGACACCAATTAATACGATTTTCCCGCTGATGTCAGTGTGATGACATGCATGTGTCAGTCCGATGGCGTGCTGCTCTCCAGTCTGGACAAGTTGCTCCTGGGAGCTCTGTGAGTTTGTTTTGTAACTTGGTTTTTTAGTGTTTCTGAAAATGCAGACTGATCATTAGTCACTAGTGCTGCAGGACCTTTGTTCTGTAAAATCTGCTCCTCCCCGATGTCCTTTCACTGAAGTAACAAAGTGACTGGAAGAAAGGGCCCAAACAGAACAGTGGCAGAGTGAAACAATGATTTGGTACGGGAAAGTGACTCCACTGTAGGCTGCCATGTTCACGAAAACCACCAGAATGCTAATTTTGCAGGCTAACCCTATGTGTTATTTAGGGCTGCCATGATACCAGATTTTCTTTACTTCTGATTATTGTGGCCAAAAGAACTCATTTGTACAGAAAATTATATAGAATTAAAAAAAAGAAAAGAAAACAACAATACTGCTGTCAGTCAGTTGTCTGCTTTGCAAATTGTTAGGCAAATAAATTCCACTCTGTAACGGCCACAGCAGGCCTGCTGGGTTGTATGGGTGTGTCCTGCTTCTCTCTCACTAACCTGGGTGCCACCCCTCTCCCCTTACTTGGGTTCTGCCCCTTTCTCCTGGGGCGGCAGGGCACAGCTGGCTTCACTCAGCAATCAATCAACTCTGTAGTATAAAAGCTGGGGAGAAGGGCTGCTCAGTCTCTCTCTATGGGTCAGGTCTGTGAGTACTAAAAGGGACTCCTGGTGGTGAAGTGTATAGTAGCCTTAGCTCTGTGTTGTGCTTTAATTGTGTTGAGCTACTAGTGAGTACAGTGGTGGCCAAAAGTTTTGGCAGTGGCACAAAGTTTTTCATGTACGTTGCCACGTTAGTTTTTATTTAGATGTTTCTATGAAGGCAGGGTGCTTGTCTGTGGAGGTAGGGTGCAGAGGCTTTGTAGGGCAGTCTCTCTGCAGGGCTGAAAAGAAGGTGAAAAGAAGAGAAGGGCCATCTCTAACAGCATAGAGGCAGCAGAAAAAGCCTTTAGGTGGCTCTAGATAAAGAGAGCAGATCCATGGGAATGTGCTGTTAGGGCACAAGCTGAAGCTGGATCAACCCGTCTCTTTAAGTTGAAGCTTTTAACAAAATCATGATTTATTTCATCGCCCTTGTTTGACTTTATTTCACCTGGATATTGTATTTTTACTCCCCTCATCCGCTAACCCATTTCAAGGAATGTAAAAATTTGGGGACTCGTCCGGGATTCAGACCCAGAAAAGTAGTGAATGGAAGTGGAGCCTTTATAACTAACTGTAGTATAGTTATTAACATATTATTTCATTTTAAATATCACTGCGATCTTCAGTACTTCTATTTAGCATAACCCCTAGCTCTGAAATTTGCCAACTATGTTGATCTGGGATAAAAGTTACCCAGATTAGAAAATGTAAAAAATTTGGTGCTAACAAACATATCTGAACATTTAATTTTTAATGTTAAGTCTATAGATGCCCTCCTAAAAACTCATGAGGACTACAACAATCATAGGATGTAGAAATGCACAGAGCCAGAGAAACAAAACAGTTAGTCTGTTCTTTTTAAACAGAGAATGAGCTACAGAGTTAGCTCAGACTTTCAGATCAGTATCTTTATTTTTAAGGACAAAGCAAAAGTATTAAAAACTCCTCACATTTTCATTGAAACTGAATATAAGTGACAGCAATAGAAACAGATAAATGTCTGTTTTTCAATGAACTTGTCCCTGACTGGCACCTACTTTCCAGCATTTAGCACCACCTGTGGACCTCTCTCTTTTTGTTATTCTCTACCTCTCTAACTTGACAGTCTATCTCTCCAGGTGACCTTCCCAGTGTTATGTGGGATACTGTTGCTGCTCAAGTTGACTATTTATGGCAGAAATAATGACCCTCAAGCCACCGGGAAATGTCTCAGTGCACCTGATGGGCAGTCTGCTACATGCCCCGAAGGCACACCTACAGCAAGCAAACTGTTAAAAAGTATTTTGGGGTAAGAACGCAGTAAGTTGCTTCCACAGCTGCTAGCATTTGGAAGACTAATTTTGCACCTGAGTGTATAGTGCCAGTCAAAAGTTTGGACACACTTACCCATTCATATGAAAAGGTGAGTGTGCCACAAAATGGCTAAAAGTTAATTTTGTTACTGTTTCTATGAACTGTTTGAACAATGATGGTGTCACAATTTCCTTATTTTTTAGAAAAACAACTTTTTGACTGCACAGTCACAGAAGCGCAAACTCACACTTTTCCCACACATACTCAAAGGACAGTGACCAGGTGTCCCACTTTATGCGGGACTGCATAGCATTTTTATCCCTTGGCCGTCTCATTGACAGAATTTCCCACATTGTGGTGGAAAGCGTTTTTTAAATTTTTTTATTTTCAGTTCTACATCTGGCAGAATATGAAGTGAAGTGACAAAGTATATGTGATCCTCAGAAATGTGCCTCAAAAAAATAAATAAATATTGGTGCACATCTATGGATCCGTCCCTTCTGAAAGACAAAGATGATTACCGGCAGGTGAAATAGCAGCTAACAGTTTTAACAGTTATTGGCACAGAAAGGGGGAATATGTGAGTGTCCCAGTGTGTTGGGATCTGGTCTTCCTAACTTCCTACCGTAGTTGGTGCTGGGTGCCGTGTATTTGGTGCTGGACTTGCGGATTATGTTCTCGTGGATCTGGTACCATTCGTTCTCATTGTTACACCTGGAGAACGAGGAAAAAAATCATGTCTTACAAAGGAGAAAAATATATTTTTAACCTGTGTTTTTAAACAGAACAGAAGTTCAGTCAGATATAATGCACATTTGAAAGATGATTATTTTGGCAGAAGAATATGGCTAGAGTTTGGTGTTTAGGCTTCGAGCTGATCACTCACAGCAATTATTACAAATATAAAACTGGGGAGTGGTAAATGACTATCCCCCCATGGCCTACAGGTGGATGTTGGGGTGGTGGAGGGGTTGAAACAACAGGCAGCACCAATGACATGTCAGAGGGAGAAATGGGACATTTTGCAGCTTAAACAGACCACCAAATTGGTGCAGTTCCATCGTCTACTGCTACTTCTTTTTCTTTCTTTCTTTCTCCTCTTCCTCTTTATTAGTCTCCACAGCAGATCATCTGCCTCCATCTAACCCTCTCCACTACATCCTCCTCTATCACAACCACCATCTGCCTTTCCTCTCTCACTACACTCATGAATCCTCTCTGTGGTCTTCTTTTCCTCCTGCCTGGCAGCTCCATCTTCAACATCCTTTGTCGAGTATATCCACTGTCCCTCCTCTGCACATGTCCAAACCATCTCAGCCTTGTCTCTCTAACTTTGTCTCCAAACCGCTCAACCTGAGCTGTCCCTCCGATATACTCATTTCTAATCCTGTCCATTCTGGTCACTCCCAATGAAAATCTTAGCATCTTCAGCTCTGCCACCTCCAGCTCAGCCTCCTGTCTTTTTGTTAGTGCCACTGTCTCCAAACCATACATCACAGCAGGTCTCACTCCATTCTTGTAAACCTTCCCTTTCACTCTTGCTGCTCCTCTGAATATATGACAAAACACTGGTTTATATCCTGTTCATTTTGAACTGGACTTCACTTGTTATATCTTGACAAACCAATTGTCCATGTTGATTGCTCATCTGACAGAAACATTTTTGTGGCAATGCAACTTTACTTCCGTGGTTTTCGCATTGCAGGATGCACAAAGCACAAACCATTTTGTTTGTTTTTTTTTAAATCAACTTATCTCTCGTATCAGGACCTTATACTCTTAAATAAATATATCATTTTGTTGTACCGATTAACTTTTCCAGTTTGTCTTTTATTACTATTATAACTATTACTTTCCTTATTGATTTGGAGTAGCCGAGAATTTTTTTAAATTTTAAATAAATTAAATTGTGTAGAGGAGATGGCATTCAGTGCAGTCATGTTATAGAGCTGCAATTATGAATTAATACAAACAAAATTTATCGTCAGCTATTTTCATAACTAATTGTTGTTTCTCAAATCTGACAGTTTATTTTTGCTTTTCTTTGACTCATACAGGGAAGAAAACAGTTTTAGATTTTAGACTGTTGGTCAGATAAAACAACATTTAATGGCATCACACTGTGCTTTAGGAGATTGTTTGTTACTGTTTGTGATGTTTTAAAGACCAAATGATTAATTATTCAAGGAAACAATTGGTAGAAAAAGGCTAAAGATAATTGTAAGCGGCAGACCTTTTTGCAGATAAAACAGTGGATGAACCACAGTGGTGTCAAGCAAAATCTCCAGCTGGATTTGTATATTAACACAAAATGGCATCATCCGGTAAAACAACCATCTCATTCCACTGGTTATAAACTCCTTTTTCTTCCAAGCGAATATGTAGAGCTACATTTTCCTCCAGTGCTTCTAACATACTGATGTTTTCAGTCACATTAACGACACAAGAAGCTTGAGAAACACAAAGCCTGAAGAGAAGATGTGTAACCACCCGTGAAGCATGAACTGTCCCAAGGAGTTCAGCTGAGGTTGATGTATCAAACACACAAACACACAGTTACATCACATGACTTTGAGCACTATACAGCTCCTGCAGGCAAGTCTTTAGAAGTTTCAGCTGAGGGCGATTCCCTAATGTCAGCCATAGACTTTATGTGTGTAAGAATAGTTGATGACATTATAGACTGCGTAGACAGTGAAGTGGTTGTGTGCAGCTCATGGGAACTCTTGTTCTCTCTTTCCTCTCCTTTATACGGTACAGTGTCAGAGGCAAAGATAAAAATAAGGGAAGGAGAGAAAAAAGGAAGAGGTTGGTTGTGAAAGAGAGATAAGAATGAGAGTAAAGATATAAGAAAAATATATTATGCCACACTCTTTATTGTCTCTGCAGCTTGCTTATCTTTAACCTTTTGCACCTCCTTTTTCTATCTCTGACCTTTTCTATCAGTCCCAAAATGTTTACCGGAGGACAATATGATCATCTGAAAAGGAAATGTCATCTCACACCTTACTGTGTGTGCATGTGCAGTAAGGTCAATATTTTTTGGGTACTGAGAAAACTTTTGTTATTTTAGCTATTTACTAAAACATACCAAATAATATGATGAATATGGATATGAAGTAAAGACTCTCAGCTTTAATTTAAGTCCAAACCCAAGAAGATCACCTAAGGAGTTTCGTCCTTTGTAATGCACTGCCAGACCTTTACTGCAGCTGTCTTCAGTTGTTGTTTGTTCACGGCTCTTCCTGCATTTAGTTTTCTCTTCAATAAATGAAATGCAGCCCAATAGGTTTAAGGTCACGTGATTGTCCTGGCCATTGAAGGACATTCCACTTCTTTACTTTCAAAAATTCCTGGGTTGGACTTGCAGTATGTTTTGGATTATCGTGCATCTGTCCTATGAAGTGCTGTCCAATAAACTTTGTTGCATCTGGCTGAATCTGAGCAGAACGTATAGGGCTGTACACTTCAGAATTCATCTGGCTGCTTTTGTCTTCTGTCACATCATCAGTAAACTCCAGTGACTCATATCTATTGGAAGCCATGCATGCCCATCTGACTGCCATCACTGTTTTACAGCTGATGCCGAATGCTTCAGATCTGGAGCTACAGCGTCTGATTGGGCCTTTCTTTTCTTGAGGTTGATGAATAGTTTGCACCCTGGTGAACCCTCTGTATTTATTTATGGTAGACTAGGGTAATGATAAGCCTGCTTCACAGAGAAGGATTTCTTTGCTAGATGTTTTAAGGGGGATTTTCTTTACCATGGAAAGGATCCTGCAATCATCTGCTACTGATGTCTTATGAGAATATCCCTGCCAGTGCATTTTTTTCCTGAAATCAAACTGTTGATTTGTCCACTCCTAATGTTCCTGCTCTCTCTGATGGATTTGTTTTGTTTTTGCAGACCTGTTTAACTCAAAATGAGATCTCCTTTGACTACATGTTGTGGGCTAACAGAAACATCCTTCAGCTGCCACATTTGGATTCAACTCCAGACCTTTTCACCTGCTTCATTTATGGAAAAAAAAAACAAAACAAAAAAAACCCCACGGCTGTACATGAAACATGTTTTGAGTGAATTGTCCGGTTACATGTGAGCCCCTGAAAAGCCCAAATAAATCACATTTACAAGTTAGTACTTGTAAACATGCAGTACTATTTACTGAGCCTTTTTGTGGTCACACTCTGCTCTCTATAAAATTTATGCAGTTAGGATCTTATTAACCCATTTCTATCGGTCTGTATGATTCTCTTTGTTTTGATGACTCAGTTAAACATATGTAATAAAATGTGTTTAAACGAGTGGATCTTCAGCCTGAGAGGCTGAAAAGTTTTTCTGTCAATGAGGCACACGAAAAACAAAAAGAACAAAAAGGACTGAAATACCTCGTCATCTGTGTGCATGCAGCCACTTACGTGTAGACTTTAAGGACAAAGTCTTTCTCCTCCTTGAGTTCTGAGATGGTCTGCAGCACATCGCTCATCGCCAGGACTGCACAGCCGTATGGTCGACGGTACTGAACGTGTGGAGGACCCTTCTTACTGTCATTCAACAGCATACGACCTGTAACAGGAAGTGTGTGTGTGCCAAATACTGAGAAGTTTCAGGAACAGACAAGGCTCCTATTCCATCCAGTGAGCCGCAAATAATAAAACTACATAATGCTGGTTTGCTGCAAGAACATTCATCTTACACATTTTTTATTCCATTAATTTCCTTCTTTTTTGACTTTGTAAGGTAGTTGGGCTAAAAACTACAGGTTAACTCTCTGACAATCTTAAAAGGTGAATATTATTTTACAAAGTTACTCTTTTATTTCAGGTATTTTGCAGGAATGTTGTCCTCTCCCTCCTACATACCATAACTTACCTGTTCTAATGACTTGTGAGACAATGTAGAGATCTCGCTTCATGTCTTTGTTACTCAGGTCCTGTGAGACAAAGAAAATTAACAGTTACTGAAAATACAACTGAAAATGTTTTTGTGCTCTGTTAAATAAAATCAATCCCACCACAGTAAGAGAAGAGAAGGCAGTGAGCACACTTACAATGCAAAAAAAATCCCTGCAGTACTTTTTATACATTTGCCCCAACCACTGTTACAAAGTTGAATTCAAAATACTTTACTGAAGTTATCATCACACATCTGCTTCCAATTTTCTTAAAATTAAAAAAAAAAGGGCTGCTCTTTATCACAGATTCTGTCCATAACTTTTATGGGTTTCTGGATGGGGGCCTCTGAATCACGTCTTTGCTTTTTGCAGATGATGTGGTCCTGCTGGCTTCATTGAGCAGTGATTTCCAGCTCATGCTGGTGGGTTTGCTCCCAAGTGCATCACAGTCGGGACAAGAATTAACACCTCTACCCTAAAGCACCGGTTCTCATTCTCAGCAGGAAAATGGTGGTATGCCCACTCCGGGTTAGAAACGAGTTTCTGCCCCAAGTGGAGGAGTTCAAGTATCTCCGGGTCTTGTTCACAACTTGGGGAAGAATGGAGCGGGAGAGTGACAGAAAGATTGGTGCAACATCTGTAGTGATGTCTGTTGTGGTAAAAAGAGAGCTCAATGTGTAGGTGAAGTTGCTAAAGGCTGGTCTATGTTTTTTACCTATGGCCATGAGCTGTAGGCAGTGACCTAACGAGTAAGATTGTGGATACAAGAAGAGGAAATTAACTTCTTCCAAAGGATATCTGGGCTCAGCCTTAAAGATAGGTTGGGGAGCTCAGTAATTCAGGAAGAACTCAGAACTGCTCATTGAAAGGAGCCAGTTGAGGATGTTTGGACATCTCAGGAAACACTGGGCCCAGCCCAGATGGCTTGGGAAGGCCTTGGTATTGTCCTGGAAGAGCTGGAGGAGGTGGTTGGGGAGACTGAAGGACTGGGAAGCTTTGCTTAGACTGCTGCCTCGGCAACCCAGACCCAGAGAAGCAGTAGAAATAAATTGATGGGCTGTCATGTTTTACCTGCTTTTCTTTTCAAAATATTTTTGGAATTTGGACATTTCATGCTTTGATTAGATATAGCAGAAAAACAACAGGTGATAACGGAGAGAGAGATAAAACAAGCTGGGCTCAAACCAGTTCCAGTCCATAGTTTAACCAACTTAATTAATTTAAGGGTGTTTGACGTGGTTTGATCTCTTTACATTGTTTCTGTGTTGTTATCTTTCTGCTTTTCACAAAACTCCTGTGTGTCTTCCATTTAAATAATGCATCCACATAATAATTGACTTAAATGGAGTTTCCATAATTACTGAAGCACTCAAATTACTGCATCAGCAAACCGTGAGTGCTTTAGTCCAAAAAAACTTCATAATAATGCAGTAATGAAAATACTGAATCATCTCCAACTCATTCTACAGCAGAGCAATAGGGGGCAATGCTTCTTCACTTTTATATTCTTCCTCACAGCATCAAAAATACATATATATTCTTCCTCAATGTATGCTTCTTAAATTACACCAACCGTTGGCATTTCAGCATATGTTTCATATTACATACGAGTGTGTGTATGTGTTTGTTCTTTACCGTGAAGAGGGCACACAGCCGGTCCACCTTCTCTGGATTCTTTGGTCCTCCGTTCTTGTTCAGTCTCACCATGAACTTCTCACTGAAAAAACACAATCAGAACGGCACCTTTTGTTAACTTTACTAAAAATAAAAAGGTTTAAGCACTCATCTCTTTGAGTGAGTGTGTGTTTCTGTACCACCTCCAGACGTGCTGCTCTATGGCTGATATTTGACCTGAGAAAAAAAAGAGTGGAGTCTCAGTGTCTTGTTCAACAACACCCCTGATGCAAGAATCGGTTTTTATTACCAGACGAGGCCAGCTGTCAAGTTCTGTGAATAAAACTTAAGAAACTTCTAACTTACATTTTTATTTAAATGTTCATCATATCAGCCTCATGTCATCAAGTCAGACTTAAAAATTTGTAAATCGTGTCATCTACACATCCTGCTCAACGCTGAGGTTGAGAAACTCTGCTCTAACCACTGTCAATTTACCCCCGGCGCCCTCGCTCAGTCTCCTCGAGGGATTTCTGAAAGAGATAAAAATTCTTTTGGATTTCTGCTCATGCCTCCTCCGCTCTCCCCCTGGAGTACCGGCAGTGAGGAAACTCTAAAGCAGCATGTCTCAGCCTTTTTCGCTTCAGGGAACAGCAAAGTATTGTCTGCTGGTGTCAGCGACTCTGTTCTTTTAACCCATATTTATCCAGGGAAACGTGACTGAGCTGACAGGTCTTTATTCAGTGATGTCGTGCTTGACATTAATGCAGTTTTAGCCTCAGACACATTATAAGATTTCTTAAATCACAAGTAACTCTGACAAGAGTGATCAGTGCACACAAATCCACTGATACTTGCTGGCTTGCTGTCATGTTATTTTTGATGCTTGTCAGTCTTAAAGCGGGCAGGTCTTACATCATGTGAGGCAGCCTGAGGGCAGATGCCAGAAAATCAAGATACGGAGGCATTAAACTGGTGTTAGTCAGGAATGCACAGAGCAACTTTTTGCTGGTAGCATGACAGATAATGAATGGCAACTCTTATCCCTGATGGATTTTTGTTCAGCTCCCATCTGTGTCTATTTGTTAATGTGGAGTGGAGCTGCCTGAGCTGATCCAAGAAGGGGATACAACGGGAAACAAATGGAGTGACAGTGTAAAGTTTGTCAAGCTCATCCAGGCTTAGGGTAAGGCCTGCACCCTTTTCTTGTTGACTGACAGCAGGCACAGCCATAAAGGCTTGGCAGTAATTAAACCTCCCAGACAACAAATAACAAAATATTTTACGAGTGCCGGGATGGCTGTGACACTGTTGACTCAATGCTGTGGACAGGTAATATAATAATAATTTAATTTGTATAGCACTTTTAAAAACAAACAGTATCAAAGTGCTCCACATTTAGGAGAAATCAGCATATTAAAAGTGAATCTACATAAGTGTATACAGACATGCAGTATAAGCATATATAGCTTCGTACATATAGAACACACAAACAAAATTAAAGGGCAAATAACTATGAAACTGTAGGCTCTTCCAAAGTTTTGGTGCTTCAACCTCAAACACATGGTTGCCTTGCTGGAGTGGGAAACAGTTTAAAAGGTCCAGATTAAGATGATCACAGATGGGGACAGCAAGAATAAGGTCTTAGAAGTTCTGATATACAGTCATGTAAAAAAAGAAAGTTTTCACAGGACTGAGTCCTGTGAAAAGCTAAGTACACCCCATGATTCAAGAGCTTGTAGTACCACCTTAAGCAGCAATAACTTGAAGTAAGTGTTTTCTGTATGACGTTATCAGCCTCTCACATCATTGTGGAGGAATTTTGGCCCACTCCTCTTTACAACGTTGCTTCGGTTCATTGAGGTTTGCTGGCATTCCTCAAATCACATCAATCATACATTGATTCTTTTCTTTTTCAGCCATTCTGTTGCAGATTTCCTGCTATGCTTGGGATCATTGTCCTGTTGTTGCTCAGATATGACAGTGTTTTATTTGTTGGTGATTTTAATATCCATGTTTGTTGTGAGTCGGGACCACTAGTAAGAGACTTTCTCACTCTTATTGACTCGTTTAATCTCACCCAGTGGGTGTGTGATCCAACTCACAAAAAAGGACATACACTTGATCTGGTGTTGGCATATGGCTTGGATGTGTGTATTACTGAAATCAAGGACTGTGGCATATTGGATCTTTTTCCCGTCATGTTCAACACTGTGGTGTGTAATGCGGAGTTGACCGGCGAGAGATCGAGCAGCTTGTACGCATGCTTAACCCCTCAACTGCTGGTCACTTTTCCTCTGTTTCTCTAATTCTGTCCTTAGTGATATTAACCTTTGTGCTTATCTACATGTTGAAGAGCTTGTTAATCTTTTTATTACTATATGTTCTGGTATCCTTGATTGTGTTGCTCCACTTAGGATTAAACGCAGTGAATCTTCATTTCAGCCCTGGTTTAATGAAACCACTCGCGCTCTCAGACGCAAATGTCGATGCGCTGAGAGAAAGTGGAAAAAGGACAACCTCCGGGTGTCTTTAGGTTTTCTGCGTGACTGTCAAACAGAATATCAGAGGGCTGTTAGAGCTGCAAAATCTGTTTTTCTGTCCAACTTGATTTCCAGTAATAGTCACAAGCCCAGAGTTCTTTTTAACATTTTTAACTCTGTTGTTAATCCTTGTGCTGCTGTTCCCATGGAGGCTTCTTTTGCCCTTTGTGAGAGTTTTTTTGAAATATTTTGTTGATAAAATCTGTGTTTTGAAGCCTCCATCTTCTTCATACTCTCAGCCTGTCATGGATTTGTTTTTATTTACTGAAGGTTCAGCTGTTTTCAAGCAGTGTGAACCAGTCACGTTTTCTGATTTAGAGGAAGTTGTTCATTATTTAAGACCTTCTCATTCTTCCCATGATTTTCTCCCCCTACGTCTTCTTAGGGAAACTCTTCACACTACTGGGCCTAGTATTTTATTCTTATTGAATAGTTCTTTGTCA
>VUQI01021025.1:21327-36152 GCA_015106735.1 Paratilapia polleni | reverse complement strand
TATTATTAAACCCTGTCTCTCTCCCATAGTGTGCCTTTTGTCCTGTCTCCCTCTGCTCTCTTCTGTTTCCCCTCATCCCCAACCGGTCACGGCAGATGGCTGCCCCTCCATGAACCTGGTTCTGCTGGAGGTTTCTTCCTGTTAAAGGGGAGTTTTTCCTTCCCACTGTTGCCAAGTGCTTGCTTATAGGGGGTCATCTGACTGTTGGGGTTTTCTGTCTATATTGTAGGGTCTTTACCCTAAAATATAAAGTGCCTTGAGGTGACTGTTGTTGTGATTTGGCGCTATATAAATAAAATTGAATTGAATTGAATTTGTAGAGCACACATCCTGTAACAACAGGTGTGAACCATCTAAGAAACATATTTGTTTGTATATAATAAATATGTTTAGGTATATAATACACTTGCCGTGTTGTGTCTCTGGAGCCATTCCAGTATTTTCCCTTCAGCTGGTAGGCGAGCACCAGCTGATGGAATCTCTGTACTACAGTGTGAAGTCCATTATCATGCATTAATGGAAGCCTACTGTCAGATCATATCTGCATCACCTCAGGCCACCCAGTGATCCATGGCATTTGTCATCACCCCGACTTATCAGCTTGGCAAAGAGAAGAGGCAGTGTTTGTTATTTTCTTTGATAAGATCTGGAACTGAGCGCAAAAAGCATTTTCATTTGTATGTGCCTTTTTTTCCTTTTTTTTGGGTCCTTGAAAGGCATCCATCTTTTCTTATTGTACAAGAAAGCAATGCAGACTATAATCTCATCAACAAATGGATGAAAATGTCAATTCAGAGCAATTGGTCACTTCTTTCTAAATGGCAGGAGAAGTAGAAATAAAGTAAATATGGTGCACAGTCAATTTTATTGATGTACAGGCCAATAAATAACCTTTTTTCATGAATAGCATTCAAGAAAAGAGTTCATCACCACAGTATATAAGGAGTGCAAGGGGCCATTAGCTGCTTTGTACCATGAATGTTACGCATATCTGTCCTTCACTGTTGAGTCCATCTACACAAATATCATCAGCCAGCAACAAACAAGTGAAGGGAAACAGTCCACAGCGGAAGTTGAAGACGTATACAGAAAGATATATTTTATAATAAACATAACCTTTCCCCATTACAATAAATATTTTATTAGACTAAATCTACAAAAACATAGCTCAAATTCTAAAACCATACCTTACGCTCCTGGGATATTAACCCTGGAATTTAAAGGAATTAATGTGGATATGGGCATGTGACAACACTGAGTAATGTAGTGCATGTTCACAGTTTCTGGGCTTACCTATACATTTGCTCAAAATAAGCCATCACACTTTTATGAGCCTAGCATGTGAGATATATGACATTTTGCTTAATAAATTACACAAGAATGAAAAGCAAAGATAAAAGCATTAACAAAGGAAAAAAATTACAATGATTTTAAGTGACATCATTTGTGAATATTCACTTAGAGAAAAAGGAAAACATCATTAAGTACCTTTGGATGTCTGACCACTGGTAGAAAAGCTCAAAGGGTGCATTCGGCTGTGATAGACTACCCCACAAGAGGAGATGCTTGAAAAAATAGAGAAGCATAGCACTTTATCAGACCAAATCATTGAAATCTAAGGCCTCAGGAATTTCATAAAAATGCAGAATCCAATTCCAGATTCCAGATTTTCATCTGCCTTATTCACACCAGTGCCTGAGACGTTTACTGCTGCTTAGTTTGGTGCTCTGCTTGTAAAGTTCAGAACAGTGATTCTCAAAGTAAGGCCAGGGGACCCACAGGAGCAAAATAATTAGCTATAAATCATAGAATAGTTTTGTGTCATTTAAAAGAGAATGGGACCGTTTACGCCAATATGATTATGACGGATCACATCAATCTATTGTGGAATCACTTATTTCTTTAAGGGTGGAACAGACTGTTTCTGCTGCTGGCTTATTAGCCATCTAGCCAGCTGGCAAGCATGAAGACATATTTGAGTTATTCCACATCATCTAGTGATACTAAGACAAAATCTGCTAAACTGGCATTAGGATTGTTAGGGATTCCTTGGAAAATTTTCTTCCTTTTTAGAGGTCCCTGGCCTCAAAAGGTTTGAGAACCGCAATTTTCAGAGCTGGTTTTTTTTTTTTTTTTGTATAAACAGGGTGGAAGTGCTATGACAATAGTACATTATAAAACAGTCCTACGCTACCTTGGTAAGAAAATTTGCAAAATGTCTTGAGGGCTTGACTGAGCTACCTTAAGAGTTACAGATTCATGGAATGTTCCTCTGTTCCTTGGTTGTAGACCTCAAGGCTGAACTGATTCACAATAATTTTGGTCCGTCTTCTCCAGCATGTCACTAAGTCTTGAGTTGATACCATTTTCCCTATATTCTTCAGAAAATATTTTGCAGCAGTACAAGAACAAATAAAGCATCTGTGTCTGAAGAACTGTTCACATAATCAGATCATGAACATTACTGTAGGATTCATGAACATTGTACATTATCCCTGAAAGAACACCAACTTTACCGCGATGGTGCCTCTCAATGCACAGTTTCCCATCTCATCTCCCTGTGCTTTCCGAACATTTCTCAATCTGAGAAATGAAAAACAGATCGGCTGAGGGTAAGGTCTTTACTTTTTGTGGATGTCCTCATGCCGGATGATTTTGTAGGTAACCCAGTAGAAGACATTAAAGATGAGGAAAGCCAGAGGAAAGGCGGCCCGGGAGATTGTGTCTATCCTCTTGGCTCTGTCCACAAACTTTTTCCTCATGGTGTCTATGTCCTTTGAGGCTGATTGTTGAGGGTTTGGAGCTGGAGCAGCATTTTTAACAGTTGAGCCATCCTTTGTTGGCAGACATTGACTCATATTGTAGCCGGCGAAATTAAAGCGGCCTTCACGCAGATCATCATCCTGAAAAATCACATGCACATGTGAATGAGTTTAGCAGATCTCAGCTCAAATGTCATGCTTTACTTTGTAATGGCTTCAGGCTAACCATGAGATATTACACTTTTAAATGAATTAAAACAAATTCCCAGGATAACCTGATGCACAGTAATGAAAACCCATTTAGAAAGATTGCTTCTGGAGATGAATTTTAATTCACACAAACAATAATAAAGGTGCATTTATTCAGTACCCCAACAGGTTTGTATAGCCATGTAAGCAAATAAGAGGTCAGGCTAATGAGAAGTCAGCAGTTTTGCAGGTATTTAGATATAAAACAAGCTTGTTGTTATTATTCTGGTCTATTCTGTGCACCAAACATCACATACATTTCTATGCCAGAAGAAGGGTCCCTCTTTGGTTGCACATGATATTTCTTCCCTTTTTTTCTGTTAGATTAAAGGATCCTTGTCCTAATCAAGGGTTTAAGGATGGGAATTGTCATATTCTTATGATAAACCCATATAAGCATAATGTGTGATTTTGTGCTGTACAAATAAAATCGACTCAGCTTGACAAATCATCCAGATAAACACACAACAACTTTGCACACAATTTAATAGAAATCCATCCAACAGATACTGAAACATTTCCCTGAAAATCACAAAGGCCAATCTCATGGCAGCCAAAGTCATTAGTGTGACAACTCGTATGGACTAATTTCCTGCTTTGGTTTGAAATTTCTCCCCTCTTTGTATCATCTCAGCTTTTGTCGAGCATTTTAACATTTTATCAGTGTTTTATTGACTCTCTTTATATGACCTCATACCTCCTGCCTTTGCCTGATCCCAGTGAGTTTTACATCACTGGAGTTTGGGAGTTTTTTGGACTGTTTTTCAGACTATGCCTACTGCCTGCCCTTTGCTGTCCTGTTTGCTTAATGGCCAGCCTGTCCTTGTATGACCCCTGCTCTCCATATTAAAACAAGGTTTACAGACTTTTACCCTGAGCTCTGTCTGATTCCTGCATTTGAGTCTGCCCTTGGTTCAAGCCCATTACAGTTAGGCTACATCTTTTTGGGACTCATGAACTTTTATACCAAATTCTGAAGTAATTCAGAATTCACATTTTGAAATACAGGTAAACTGTTTGACTTATTTGTATCTCAAACAAAAATTTAGAGACTCACCAGACCCATTATGATTCATCCTCTGGGCAGCATAAATGTTTTACAGAATTTGAGGCAATCCATCCAATAGTTATTAACATATTTTATTTGGGGCCAAAGTAGTACTATTGATTGATCAGCATGTTCATCCCCAGAGACACACTGCTAAGGTGGCTAAAAAGTTTGATGTCCATACAGCAGCCTTGTGAAGACTTTGAAAGCCTACCTTGTGATTCCTTCTTTGTCTTCGCCTCAGGCGAAGGAACTCTTTCTGTTGCCTGGAGACAAAATTAACCCCAGCATATTCTAGCAATGCAGCAAATACAAAGAGCAGACACACGGCCATCCAGATATCAATGGCTTTCACATAGGAGACCTGGGAGAGAAAACAGATTTTGTTTGTTAGATCCTTCAAAGTGACAGCATTGACCAACAGTTCAAATACAGCATGTTTGAACTGAAAACATTTAAA
Source organism: Paratilapia polleni (assembly GCA_015106735.1). Taxonomy (NCBI): domain Eukaryota; kingdom Metazoa; phylum Chordata; class Actinopteri; order Cichliformes; family Cichlidae; genus Paratilapia; species Paratilapia polleni. The sequence goes on along the minus strand of VUQI01021025.1, from coordinate 31,633 downwards.
TTTTTTATTACTTTTCTTTATTAAACTTGAGTCCTAGGTTCTGTTAAGATCTTCCTCTTGATCTACTGCTACTTTCTGTGATTTTTTCCCTTTTATTTTGCTCCTTCATTTAATTGTGACTTCTAAATTGCTGTAATTACAGATAATGTTTGCTAACAAGTGTGTCAGAGCTGCCAGCAATGTCAGTGATTGCATGGCTTTAACAGTAGGAAATAATTGCTGCCTTAACTGCCAAGAGAAAGAGAACTGTAGCATTACTTTGTACCTTTAATGCACTGGCTTTGATCTGTTTCTTTTGAGAAAGTAAAGATGAGGCTGAAACCCTTTTCTGCTCATCAGTGTGACCTCTTCCCTGCGTGACAGCTGATTAGCATGTGGAGAAACATCTCAGCTTTTAAAGGGCACTTAAGGCATATTGAGTTATTGTTTTCATGTACCGAGGCTCTCAAAGGCTTGTCTTTAAATATTTATCAATATGCGTGTCTTTCATGTGAGAATCTCTGACAAGGCTGGGGCCTTTAGTGCTCATGTGCAGAATGATGTGTGATTGATCATCAAGTCATCTGACTCAAAATATTTCTGCAGCACCCTTCACAATATGTACAAGTTTTACCTCATTGAAATTACAGCGGGCTACAACTGCTGTTGGTAACGTACACACTGTTTAGACATTGCTGTGATGAAAATGTTAAATATTGTGAACTGTAAACTGTAGATATAACTGTAGACATTTTATAAAAACCCAAATAAGAGTATCTTATCCTCCGATGTATTACAGTGGCTTTCACAACAGCTCTGAACTGCCGTTTAAACAGTCTACTGTGAAGAATGCTTTGATTTATTTTGTTTGTTCTCTCAATTGATTGTTTATTTTTGAACTATAAATCCATCCTCTGTGTGAAATGTTGATGCCTTAGTCTCACATTAAAGGAGAACCGCTCATTTTTGTTTCCTTGCACTGACTGCCTGAGGAAGAAATAGTAAAATCTGATTGATCCATTGGTTGCTCTTCTTTTAAAGCACAACTGGGACTTTAGGTCCCTACAGCTACATATATCACAGACCTTTTAATAAACTGTGAATGCTTTCTAGCAGTGTCAGGGTGGGTGGGAGTGGGGTGGGTCTGAAGCCTATCCCTGCTATCACAGGGTGATAGGCAGGGTAAACCCAGACAGATCGCCAGTCTATCAGAGGGCTCACCTAGAGAGACATACAACCAATTAACCTAACAAGCATGTCTTTGGACTGTGGGAGAAAGCCGGAGCACCTGGAGACGATCTTGTTAGCAGGTATTGTTTTAAAACTTGCATGTCTATAACAACCTTATGCTTTTAAAAGAAATAGTAACTTTTTACTGTACCTCCTGCAGGCTCTGTTTTCTGGCTTTAGAAAATCTACCCTGTGACGAAAGACTTTGGCCAATCACAGGTCTTTTCAGACCAGATCAGGTGAGTTACACAAAGTAGTATAAACATGTTTCAGATCCCGTGTGAAACCAACAGCCAGCATGGGCTTGTTTTTTGGCACGTATGAAACTCGTGGTTATCATGCCGCTAAAAGAAAAAAAAAAAAATCAAGGTTTTACCTTTGGAAGAGAAGCCCTGGACCCAGAGCTTTGGGTGGTCATGGTAAGCACAGTGGTGATTCCTAGCGCCACTCTAGCTGGAGCAGCGTCCATATTAATCCAAAAAGACACCCATGAGAGGATGACAATGAGGAGAGAAGGAATGTACATCTGGATCAGGTAGTAGCCCATCTGGCGCTCCAGGTGGAATTTAACTTCAATGCAGGTAAATTTACCTGTGCAACAAGAAACACAAAAAATGCAATTCAGCCATCAAACTAGGAGAAAAGTTGGCCGTTTGAAACATAAACAGAAATGGTCCTCTGACCAGTGTTGTAGTGTTTGGTACAGTAGCCCAGCTCCTTCTCATCCCTCATGATAAACTGAGGCAGGGTGAGTCCCTCCGACACCTGCACTGCACCATTCTCCAGCCACTCAAAAACCAAGTCATTCATGGTGTATCCAACTGGAGGCAGAAAAGAACAGGTGAATTTAGACTTGGAGTAGATTCTCACTTTAGAAAGTGTAGCAGAAAGTCGAGAAGATCAGTGCTTACAGCTTTCCAGTTGCATCGTACAAGTTTGGACATCCATTGGAAAGTTCTTCAGATCCATCGGGCATGACAGAATCAGAGTCAGCCTACAATGTGAAACAAAATCATAATGTAACGGAAATGTTATTTGAGTTCAAAAGAAGTTTTATTAAACCTTGAACTAGCAGGTCAATGTGGACTGAAAAAAAAAAGAATTTGCTTGAAAAATTAAATTATGGTTGGTACTTTTTTTTTTTGTTATATCAGGTATTGGCTGCTCTTCTCCTGTGTGATAACCTCCAACATATCATGTAGGATACCCTTCAGCAGGTTCCTATTACACTTTCATTACTGCAACTTATTGTCTCTGTGATGCATTGTGGTCCACAGTCTGCCCACTCTGCCATTTCTCTCATGAATGGAGAGTGTGGCTAACCACCTTTCATTTCTCTTCTTGGCCCATGCTACCTTTACACCTGAGCACCACTCAGACTCGAGCTGCTCTCTAAATGGACTCAAAATTGATCTGCATTATAGTGCATCACTGCAGAGAAAATTGGATGTTGTATGTGGCTTTTGTATTGTAATGAAATACAACAGGTTTTACAACATGTTTTTTATGCCTGTACTTTCTCAAAATATGGGCTAATAGGTCTTTAAAGGGGGCATGCATCCTAAGTTTTCAATATTTTTTATCATATATAATAAAAGGCCAACATGGAGAAAAAAAACCCTTTTCTTCTTAGCTCTTAGTTTGGTCTTTGCTTTGGATTCTCAACAGTGCCCCTGAGATTTGCTTGCCCTCTTGCACATGGGAATGTGCTGTAGTTCAGAAAAATTATACAGTTTCAAAGAAATGATCATAATGAGATTAAAATCAATTTAAAACTGCATGCTGTAGATTGACAGTCTTTGATGTTTAAAAGGAAGTGTAAGAAAAGCAGTAAGTGAATATGTCCTGGGGTAATCTATGCATCAGAGCTTTTGGTTCTCTGTAGTATCGTTTTTCATTCTGCAGAGATTTCTGCTTCAGCTATACTAATATCAAATTTTATCAAGTGCAAGTGAAACTAACAATCATTATTACTGTCACATAATACACCGATTATTTTCTCATTTAATCACTTGCTATAGAGAACATCAGCAGTTAAAAATTTCCAGAAATTAAAATATCTGGTTTTGTCCCAATATCACAAAATTAATTGATAATTAAAACAATTTCATGCAACTTTGCTCTAGTGCAATTCTTGAGTCCTCCTTAATTGTTTATAACAACCTGTTTAGTACTTCACCTGATGCTGTAGAGGACAGTCCCATCCTTGAAAATCCTCAGCAGCTTGTTGTCTGTGGTGACGTCATGGAAGTTGGCTCCTTTCTCGTTAGCAAAGAAGAGGTCAGGCTTCCATATGGAGTCCAACATAGATGGGTCCAGGTCAAGGGAGGAATCTGGGTATTTACTGTATGCCAGCCGGGGGTCATTCCACTTCTGCCGCAGGAAGATGTTCACTCTGTAATCCTGCAGAGACGACAAGCGGCTTTGCATATTTTGCAGCGCAGTGATTTGGGTTGTGAGAATGCATGCTGACAGTGGAATGTCAATGACTGGTATAAGTTTTTAATACTACATAACCCACTTTTTGATGAGGTAAACATAGGAAAATTGGTATAAATTTTTCTAACACACACACACACACACACACACACACACACACAAAGAAAAATCATAAATAAAATGCATAAATAACAAAGACAGCAATGAGTACTTTTACTTAAGTAAAAAATTTGAATAGTTTTTCCTGTTGTAATAATGCAAAAAATTTCAAAAGCAGTCCTGTAACATCAATAACAATACATGACAAATAAAAAAAAAAAGGAAACTGAATGAGACATGGGTTTAAATGCACATTTTGCAAAAACTTTAGCGACGCCATCATCTGTGTCTTTATTTAATCTTAACTACATATTGCTGCAAGCTGCATTCACAAAATACTGACCTTATAACAACTTTTCTTATTCAAAATTATTCAAGAGTCATTATAGAAGCTAAATGAGGTGTTTATCAGATGTAGAGCCTGAAGAGGAGAAATCTGACAGCACAGTTAGCAGTAAACTGAGTGTCACAAAGCTCTGCGTAATTGATATGTCATGATGATGTGAAGCCCTTATGTTGTTTGGCATTTCATCAGCATATTGGCGGTTCCAAATATTTGCATGCCTGTCTTAATACTGTGTAATTCCCTGGCAGTCTTACGTGTTCCAGCTCCTGCGTAAATTAACATTTTCCATTTGTGATCTAAGTAGTTATTATCACTCATTATAAATTTTCTGATCCTGATTAGTTTCAGTGCAGCCCTGCAGGTTTTATATTTTTATCCTTCAGCAGCTGGATGCCTTCACACCTCATGTATTGCACATCAGTTTCTTTGAAAGCCCCCCACCCCCGTCAATTATTGGCTCTGCTTAAGTGACTTGTTGGGATTTGTATAAAATAGTAAACCTGAGCTCACAGGAGCAGAAACCAATATTTGACTGGATAGCCCGCCAATGAACTTCTTGATGGCAAAGAACTAAATCTCTTTTAATGAATAGGAGGACACGGCATGGAAGGATGTTTTAAAAAAGGTCAGCTAGGCTGAGTAAAAACAGGATGATTCAGTCATAACTCCAGAGGAAAGGTCAGGGCTTTAGAACATGTCCAAATACAACACTCAACTCACCATTGTAGTTTCTGCTATAGAACCAAAGCTGTTGATAAATATGTTGCAGGTAACATTAACTGGTGGACCTGCAGGTTGAGGAATAGAATAACACATTGACACATTGTACAGGACATAAATCCACCAAAATACCAGAGGAACTCACCATAGTTGTCTCTGTGACAGAGCCGAAACTGTTGATAAAAATATTGCATGTAACGTTTACAGGGGGACCTGTGAAATGGAATGACAATGACATGACAGGAAAAAGCCTTAAACCATGTGTATCATCAAGGGTGACTGGATTTCAGGTGAGGAAGATATTTCTGCAGGAAATTTGGTTCTGCTGGTTTACAAACTGCAGTTTGACTGTAAAATATGCATTTATACAACCAGCAGTGTTTTTAACTTTTGTTTCAAAGGAGCTTCGGGGCAGGAAAAATATATCAATTAGTAATGTCACCACTGTGTCAGCTTAATGTTGTAATGATGCACTGAAGTCTTGTGTGGTAATGTGGGCAATCTTTCAAGGTTAACGTGCTGCAAACCCTTTTTTTTCTTGTGTTTACACATCAAAAGAGGGTACATGCACATGCATACACAAGCATGCACACAAACATAAACAAGTTCAGCTGAATGATCAAATAGAAATCCCCCCAAAATGTAATGCCAACTACTCTAACAAGTAATCTGTGGTTTATGAATAAATCATGCCACACAATAACTGGTTTTAGCCTCAAAATGTGAATATTTTATATGAAATTAAAGTAAATATATTTTGATTTGGGATGATGGCTAAAATATGCCAAATTGGGATTTTGAGAAATTCCATTTTTTTTTTGTACTAAACAATTAATGTATAATCAACTCGAAAAGTCATCTACAGAGTATTTTACAGTGAAAACACCCCGTGGTTGCATTTCGACAATAATCTTTTCTTCTTTGTATCAAATCTGAGCAGTTTCTCTCCAACACTGTGAGTAAGAAGTACCCAGCATGCTTTGATGAATAGTGTCATTTTTCTTCTATAGAGCAGCCTGAGCTGAAATCTCTGTGAGGCTTGGCAGGTTATGTGCCATTTAAAGTCAAAGAAAATCTTTTTTTTCTCTCTCTGATAAGTGAAGCTGTAAGCCCTTCCTAGTGCCCTTCCCCTGTGTTTTCTTCATCAATATTGCATGGAACTTGGTATTAATATTTGCCTCGGTTTGTCGTTAGCTTGCTACATTTAACAGTGGAGGCAGAAAAATACAGCAGTACCTGCTCACGACAAACTCAGCAAAGAAATCTAGGGCAACCTTCAGAAAATGAGTTCAACACTCTTCAAAGTGTGACTAGCAGGTTCAGGAGCAAAATCATCTTTTTGCATTGCAGTGAGCTTATGCAAACATGTTTTCTTTTCTCCTAGCCATAAAATGTGTGAGTGTGTATTCAAGACAGTGTATGTGTTTGCCCTCAAAATAATGAATAACCAGCAACATTCAAATCAGGCTCTTTTGGAAAGCTGAAAGCGATGCATCATCCCTTTTAAAAAATGCCAGCTGGTATCAAGCAGGCTGTCCTCCTCATATCTTGAGTCCATCTCAGCAATCAACATTTTTCCTTTCCATCAAATGGGGAGGAAAGACCTGGGCCACGTGTTTCTGAATCCTGCTGATCACCTCCTGTGCTGTACTGTCTGGCTGCTTCAGCTACCCAACAAGTCCCAGTCCACCTGACCCAGCCTGGAGTGCGTCTGAACCCTGGCGGGCCAGCCTCTTCTCACTCAGCTCTGTTCCAGTGACAGATGCTGTGTCTGTCCTCAGCATCACAGCAACAACAACAGAGGAAGTCAGTAGCCTGCAGCCTTGCCATAGGGGCACCATCCATCATTTGGCCTGTCATGGTGGCATCCCTGTCTGCTACAAGAACCAATCTATTTGTTTGTGACAGAGATATTTACAAACCTCAGTTTTTCCAGTTTTAAATTATTATGTTAAGTTGATGGGGATTCTGTCTGACACAGTTTCATGAAATGAAAACATGCATGCAGTGTTATAATGAGGAATCAATTCGTGGTTTCATTCAAGTGGAACAACCATGTTACTGATGACTGAGGTGACTGAGTGTTCTTGTCAGTCATTCAGTGAATCATATAAGCAAAGATGTTCAACTTTGCTGTGTTTCTAGGAATTTGTGAAGTGAAGTGTGCGCAAATTACTAAAACATAAAGATCATGACAAACAAACCTTTAAAATTCGGTCTTATTCGTGCATCATACCCAGACGTGCGACCCATGAGTGAGTCCAGAAAGTCTGATGGAGACATGTTCGAGGATGATCTGGAATCGTGCTCCTTGGCGTCCACAACTCTGGAACGCACACATGGTGAGAAAATCACTGGATCACACAGAAGTCAGGACTCAGAACCGGGAGTTCAACCTTATCTTTTGCCTAGCAGCTGCCTCGGAGTGATGGGCATGCACAGCGAAACCAGAAAATGCGTTAATGCGCACAAACGTATCGGATGGGATTTCGACGTCGTGGGCATCTCCTCTAAGAAAAGATTATTCTGCTCAGAATGCAAGATTCACACACAGATACCACATCATGCTGTAGCCAAATTTTAATGCAATATTGTTGTGTTGCCAGAGGGGAACCAAAAATACCATCACACGCGTAAACGTCACTATTAAAACATTGTAGTACAGACCGAATTTCCCAATAGCGATATTATTCATTCTAATAATATTTTAGTGACCGAATAAAAGAGACAAAACAATTGATGATTAAAATCTTAATCAACAAAGAGTTGGAAAATAAAAGCATGCCTCATTCAATTACCAACTTTGTTCGGAAAATTTACTGCTTTCATGTCGTTTCTTTAACTAAACCATCAAAAACTTCTATCGTCTAATTTTCCAAACTATAGTATGAAGAAATAAAGTGTTTTACATCTATGAAATCAAATTAGTTTGATAAGTAAATTAACCCACCTGAAGTTGTTTGTCTCCATGAAATATGTAAATAAAGCTGCTAAAACCTTAATGACGGAGCGATTCATTCCTGGTGGCTTCCCCATGTGCTCACTTTTCTATTTCTTCCATATGTTTACATTAGTCAAACACATAATCCAAATAGGGATCCCGCTTTCTTCTGGACCAAGTGGTGGGCGTTTTGGTGTTCTTTTGTCACATAAAAATACTGGAGACATTCCTCAACGCAGTTTCATGAAACTCCCGAAAACAGATTTCTCAAAGCGTGGGTGTGAAGAAACATCAGTCCTGTGGTCAGTCGTCGAGAAGGTGAAACTCCAAGACGCATCAGCTGGAAGCTCTGCTTTGGTGGCGCTGGCTGAGATGTAAAACCAGGCTCTGAGGAGAACAACCCGCTGGCCTGCGTTGTTACTCATGAAGTGAGATCTTTCTCAGGTGGGGGAACGTCAAGGAATGAGAGAGGAACGCCTTTTCTCATTTCAGCACTTGGACAGCTCCCGGTTGAGTTACGCGCAAGCGCAAGGCTTAAAAGTGGCGGACGTGAGGTGGTTTTCAATAAGTCAAATAAACGAGGAAGGTAATCACTAGAAAGACACTCAAACATTGTCTCCAGTGTCTTTACATGACGACACTTTTAAATGGTAGCATTTACCTCACGAGATCGGCTTGATGGGGAAACTCTCGGAGCGCGCAGCTGCGCATTAGGATCAATTGGTTTTAGAACATTTTCGTTATTTCTAGAGATGATGCACAGTACTTAAGATGAATAGTGTGGGTGTCTAGTTAAATCGGCATCTACTTAGAATGTTAGTTGTTACAAAGTAGATCTGCAGTTCATTTTTCAGGGATGTCAATAAAAACATATTATATATTGTGGGTGTATAACATAAAATTGACTGGGTGACTCTGACTCCATTCCTGTCTGAATATTTACAGTGCTTTTTTTTTTTTTTTTCAAATGTGTTTAGAGCAACCTACATCCTCACAGATATCAAGAGTGTAAACAAAGGAGGACGCACCAGCGAGATGCTGCTGGGAGAGTATTTGGTACCCCGGTTGCCCTGGAAACAGATTTCCAAGGCACATCATTGGAAATGCTGAAAGGTTGGCCTCCCAGAGCGAGACCGAAGAGCGCTGACTGACAAACACAGACGGAGACAGCAGGAAATAAAGGCTACTACAGGGTGGCTGGAGCCTGAGGGTGGAGGAACTGAGGTTTAGTAGGCTGCCACACCGATTTGGTAATAATTGTTCAATATATATGCATATAAGCTACTGGTGGTGATGCAGAGAGTGGATAGGGACCTGGCAGTTTGAGGATGTGAGTGGGCTGTGAGGCTTCATGGACCACAGGCATGAATGACTCATTCCACATGAACGCACAGGCATGTGGTGAAGAGGAAGCAGCTAAACTTAGTGAGAAAAGAAAATATTTCATTCACATCAAGCCAAGCACAGGACTCCTGTTGTAGACATCCTTATTGCACTTTAGTCTGACACTTGGTCGCTAACCAGTTAACAGATCATCTTGGCCCTTCTCAGCTTGAGGTCAAGCCATCCTATTCTCCCTCTTTAATGCTGTCATAAAAGTGTCACACTGTGTCTTATGCTCAGGAGTGTTTGGCTTGCTCTAGTCTGAGGATTTAACATCAGTGTATCAACAGAGGGCTTGTGTATGGCATGTTCTAAAGTACCATAAATACTGAATGCTTGCGTGAATTATTGAACAACTGGTACATGTACTGTGTTTTCGTATATTGTTTCAGTTAAAAAACAAAGTTTGCTTTGTCTTGTGTCAATCATTTATGTGGATAGCTCAGCCGTGAGTGTGTCTGGTTCAAGGCAAAAATAACACCTATAAAACCAAGTATTTTCTCTAATGAATACATTTCCTTCTGGTAAGAGCCAAAATTCTCTTTGCACTCAAGCCCTTTATTTCCCATCTTTGAGACAGCTGCATTTGCCATGTCTGTGTAATGACACCAAACCAGAGCTTCAATTGGCCATTAGTTTCCATAAGGAAAGACTTCAGCCCAGGTGGGTCACATAATTAAAGGAGAACAAGTCAGATCTGCTTGTCACTGAGGAGAGAGAGAGAGAGAGAGAGAGAGAGAGAGAGAGAGAGAGAGAGAGAGAGAGAGATGCGGGCCTCTCTCTGTGAATAAAACAGAACAATCCTTTAGACAAGAAATGCCTGTCGGTCTCATTTATCCAGCAGTTTCCACATAGCTATTAAAATTACAGGCTCAGGACAGGAACTATTTTAAAGCTGCCCACCCACAACAAAGATTGGTTGCTGCTGCCTGTTATTCTATGGGGAATTAAGGGTTTTATATCATCTACTTTATTGTGATGTCCATAAGGATTTGCTACACAATTTATAACTGTAAAATTAAATGAAGAGGCTTCCGCTTTATATTCTCTCCACTATAACATGGAATCCAAAAATAATGGCCTTACTGTATTATTTGCATCTGTTATTGTACATAAAACTGTTTTTTTGTTTTTGGGGTGTTTTTTTTTTTTTTTTTGGTTGAGGCCCT
>VUQI01021025.1:0-12877 GCA_015106735.1 Paratilapia polleni | reverse complement strand
TGTGTTAGCCCTGCGACAGACTGGCGACCTGTACAGGGTGTACCCCGCCTCTCGCCCTATGGCAGTTGGGATAGGCTCCAGCCCCCACCCGTGACCCTGAATAGGATGGGCGGAAGAAAATGGATGGATGGATGGAAATAAGTTTAGGGAAATGAATAGGGTGAAAAATGCAAAGGGAAAACATTAATAAGTACGCTCTTAAAAACACAAACACAAATAAATTAAAAATTATTTTAAAGATACTGGTGGGAGGTAATATTAATGCCTAAATGTATTTAAACATTTTTAACACTCAGTGGCATATTAATTTATTTGTTTACTGAGTTTGTTTTTTTTATCGTATTGATGTTGTATTTATTGCATTTATTTTAATTTTGACAGTTACTGTCCTCCATACCTTTAATGCTGTACACAGAGAAATGTTTATATCCAGAGCCTATATTCACACTGCATTCCATGTCTTCTAGGGTTATAGGCTGAGTCTCAGCTGTTGGGAGGATACATAGAGAGAACCACTTAATAACAGTGGAACTGATGGTGTCATGAGAGCTGCTTTGCCTGACAGCAGCACATCTCCCCTCTGTGGCTGTGGTCCTAAAAATGCTGCACAGAAAGTACAAGGGCACTGACCCAAAAACAGATTTTTTTTTTCCTCCCACAAAGCCCAGAGAACAGTACAGCTTCATTAACAGCATGCAGATTTGTGGAGTGTAAGGTGTACAGGTTTATAGGTGAGCCAGATGGTGAAATGAAATAGAAACAACCACAAACTGCATAATGTTCAGTAGTGAAATAAAGTAAACTGCTGCACAGATAAAGTATGACACTTCTTTCCTAACACTTTGTCTAAAAAGGTTTGACACATCTCAGAAGTGTACATTTCTCATTCTGAGGTCGTATTGAGTGTGGATCAATGTGGGAGAGGCTCAGTGATGAACTCTTCCCCACTGGCAGTCTGATGGATCTGTTTTCTAATGAAACAGGGCCTCCAGGGAAAGTAATAACACTCTACTGGCCTCTGTCAGTGAGTAGAGTCACGCTACGTCCCCTCTCAAGAGTAGTTATATAATATTTAATGATTCAGGGGCACAAACAAGCCCTTTTATGCTGCAAAATAAATGCATGCATTGGGCATGATAAGTAAGATGAGATAATTCACTCTTTGGACACTTCCTATCATAAATCGCCATATCTAAAGCAAAGGAATTTGGGTCAAAATGGTCCAATGTGCCAGACATTAACACCAGTGCTGTGTTCAAAAGCTTCAGTTCTTGATATTAATAGGTTAGCTATAGACAATCTCCTGTATCATTATGCTCATCATATGAAATCCGAATTCCCCATGATAAAGAGGAGCTGCTGGAAAGAATGCAAAAGCAGAACCATCAACATAAACAACATAGTGTGGCAAATTTTCAGAGCATGCAAATCATATTAACACATATGGTGGCATATTGATTGGCTGTAATAATAAAGAAGAAGAAGTACTTTCTAATGTAATAGATTATTGATTACACAAGTTTTCCCAACCAAACCAAAGAAGAAGAGCGGTGGTAACACCAGGGAGACCTTATAGATGAAAATCCATTTGGCAGCGAAGTAATCATAGTGCAAATGGCGTTTTTGAGAATCATGTCCCTTTTGTTGAAGTAAATACAAAACCAGAGTGACACATTGCCATTTGAAGGTCACCAAACCTACAAACGAATAAAATATGAGAAGGTGTATTTATCTCTAATTATTACTGGCATTGTGCTTGGGAAAGAGAGCAGGGCATTGTGTGTGGAGAGTAATCAGCCTGCAAATGGATACTATGATGCATCATTTTATTATAAATCTCGAAAGATGCTGCTATTCAATTTGACATAATTGCCTTTGGGAACAGCAACAGTTTCCAAATGTTTACAGAACAAGTTCTGAAGGTTATCCATTCAATATATTGATTTGGTAATGCACTGTTTGCATGTACCTTTATGCCAAGGACACCACGGACCATTCATTCAAATGAGGAAGGAGGAAAATTCTCACAGTTTCACTTACAGGAATATAACAGAAAATAATCCACAGTGACCATAAAAGATGTAAAAGTAATCACAAAAGGAATTAATTATTTAAAAAAAACCAAATTGAATCAGTTTGGCAGCAGATGGGCTTTCATGAAATGCAGCAGCTGACACCGTTTAAATCATCCAAGTCTTGTAAAAATGACCACATCCTATAGCCTACTGCTTTTTCCATGCCATTTTTATTCTTTCTTTTTTATTTATTCTGTTTTACACATTTGCTTAACTATAACTTACTGGTTTCTTTTGAATATTTTATTACTTGTTCAGACATTGTACACTGTATTTTTGAGTATTTTCTGAACATTTAAATGATTTTTTGGAGCAGAATTAAATGCTGGAGTTTCACAATCCAGTATTCAAGTCTTTGTTCCTTGGGTTTTTTTTTTTTTTTTTTTTTTTTTAATTTTTTTTTTAAAAAAAAAAAAATTTTTTAAAAAAAAGTGAAAAAAAAAAAAAAAAAAAAAGTAAAGCCACTCCAGGATAACATTATCAGATGGAGCATTTTTTTCAGATTGGAATGAAATAAAACAACATATCACTAAATTAAATTTGAGAAAAGCTAAATAGGAAAAAAGTTACTGACAATATACTATTATGCAATAACTTTATAAACCGAGTAGCTGCTAATGTAAACCTGCCAAAAACTGACATGTTCCACCATCTGAAAAGTTTATATTTGATAGTTTTCTTCTTCTTAAATGAAATTCAACGTTTTTTGGACTTTGGACTTTTAATTGGACAAAATACCCTGAAGAGCTTAACTTAGGCTAATTTTTCACTACTGCCAGACATTTTATAGACCAGTGAATAACTTACATAATCAAAAAACATAACAAGAATTATTATTTTTGTTATTGATTTGTGTAATCTGTCATGAGAACAATAATTCTTAAATGATGCCTTCTCATTATGATGTAATTCAGCGTGATTATGTAAGGTCAGTCTTGGGATGATGGATGTAAACCATCTTTTTAACTTGGTTAAATCAGTGTTTATTAATATATTGTATGCTGGATCCATTAGATAAACTGGGTTTTTCCTCCATATAAAAAGTATGGCACCCTTCAAAGAGGTTTTGACCTTGTTTGTCACTTGGGAGCAAGATGTTAGATGTTTCATTTAAATCAACTGGCTGGGTGTTAGGCTTTTGGATAGGATGTGGGTGTGTTTGGAGGATGTGGGGAACTCACTGAGGTTTTCTGTGGATCTTCGCCAGGAGAGGTGAGGTCTCCCTCTTGCCCGCCATATTCCTCCTCCTGTGAAGCTGTCGGACATGCCTCGAAGTCTGTGTGCCCTAAATCGTGCAGGTACTGGAAAAGAGGAGAGTTCTGCAAAGAGAGAACGCAAGACACGGCTTTAGGAAGGGGAATTACATAAAACAGAGTCAGATGGATGAAGAGGGGGAGAAGGAGAGAAAATGTGATGACAAGGTCGATCAGTCGGATTCAGGTTGAGCTGACACTCATCCTGATTTTGCCCTCGTTTGTCTCAGCGTGTATCAAAAGACAACCTGACTCTGATAAGCAAGGGAAAAGCACAGACTTTTCCTTCAGCTGAGTCTCCACCCTCAGCCCCAGCAGTCCCTATGGCTCATGCAGCTTACTTTTCTACTCTGGGAGGAATCTGGAAATCATCCCACACTCACACAGATGTCACCAGGCACCCAGTTCTTCTCTCCTGTATGGAAACTGGACATTAAGTCTAAACACAAGTTGTCATGTTATAATCCTGTCTGGTCAGAGAGGTATAAACACAGGCATGGTTGTATTTTTTTTTTAAAGAAAGCTCGGAAGCAAATCAGCCATGCAATAAGCAGAAAAATATCCCCTGCTAAAATTTGTCCAAACGATGTCTGACCCAGTTCTTCCCCAGCTGCTCATCTGATCCTCCGTTGCTGGGAAAACACAGCTGCATCTCAGATAACCCAACATAAAAACATATACCACATGCCGGGACAGACGTTAAACAAATATTAAGTTCCACTCACATGCATTGTCACACGAAGTCGCAGCTCATGTTGTCAGCATCCTGATGTAGAGGTGTGTGCATGTGTCATTTTTCAGAACCGACGCATTGGATGTGGTCATCCCCACCCCACCTCTAGTAGTGATGAAACACCAACAAACAATGCGCACAACTAGCCCGGCTCAGCCCCTCTCATGACCACCAAAGCTCCTTGGCAGAAACACAGTTAGCAGCCAGCCAAATATGTGGAAATGCTTTGGATTGGCAGTGCATGGCAACAGGACGAACGGCAAGACTACGAGCTAGCTCAGCTAGCTAGTGAATTGGGTATCTAGCGCCTATATTTAGCCCAGAACTCGAGCGGTATGACAAAGCATCGGTTGCAAGTTTTGCTAAAAAACAGCAGCGTTAATACATACCTCAAAGACCACATCTTCGTCAAACTCCTCAGTCATTGCTCTCCGCCATCTACACACAGCCCGTTTAGCATTCTGAAGTTGTAGGCAACACTAATCAGTCACGAACAGCGGCTGAGAAGTTAGTAGTTAGCCGCTTGCTAAACGTTGCCTACAATTCCCATAATGCCACTCTTCCTTCCAACCGTCGAAAACGAACATTCGGCTCGAGCCGCTTGGAGCGCCTCAAGTGGCCACGGAGCGGTAGTGCCCCATCCGTTTGGAAGGCTATGCAGGGACATGGGAGTGTGGCGTCAGCGAAAATTAGTGAGTAAAGAACCGGAACTTGCCTTAAAAATAAAAAGCTCCCTGGTTTTAACACTGTAAAGTGCTAAGAAGTTGAAGCATAATAGAGGTAATTGCACTTTATTTTAATAAAATCATATGTTTGAACACAAATACTATGCTAACATTTACGCTTTACTTCACAGTTTAATAACTCAAAGATGTCTTCTTTAACAATTGCTTTATTTTTAAATCAGAACCGGAAGTCTATTGTTTGTTATGTCCAACTTTGAAGTACACAGTTGGGGGGGAAAAGCACCGTGGCCGAAAACTTGGAAAAATGGAAAAAGTAGCAGGCGTAAAGACTTTATCCGCGCATCCGCTGGCGAGATAAGGAACAACAGCGATGGATCTGCATATTTTCTCCCCGAAGCGGGTTTCACACTGACAATAATGTCGAAGGAGGAAAAAACGCCGATTTTCTCGCAATTCCATTTAAAGTAAATTTACTCATGGAGAAAGGAGCCAGTCGGGAGTCATGAGCACAGGTTTGTGTCGTGGGGGAGCTAAAAAGAAATCTGCTGTGCAAGCGCCTGTTGTGGTAATAAAAGTAAATGTAATGTTCTGTAGTTTATTCGTGGAAATTTAAAAAAAAGAAATATTCAGTTTCCACACTGTAAGTAGTCGATAGCATCCACTCTATTTTTACCCAGCCACAGTTAATTACAGTTTTTCTTAATAACAGCTTTCAAAAAGACAAAAGTGAACTGTTCCGACCTCAGTTTCAGTGCTTTGCAAAAACTCAGTCAAAAACAACAGATTCTATTTGCTACTTAAACCTCTGTTGCATCTGGAGAGGGTTAAATCCTTTGTCTCAAAACATCTGTCCGGCTGTTCATGAAACATGTCGGACTTAATATCAAGCTGCAGCGTAAACCTCTCATGAAAACCAGTTAATATTTGTCCGGATGAAAGTCGTTTCACCAAACAGGGATATGTTTTTTAAATGTTTAAATCAAGATACCTGGCGTTGTCTTTTACGGCTACACAGAACACCAGAATCCGTCTAAAATATGCGAATTTAATGTTTTTTCTTTAGAAAATTTGATTGTGTGTCTTATAGGATGTAGTTTATGATTGCAAAATGTTGTTGTTGCATAAGATGGCAAATTCGGCTCATAGATAAAACACCAAGAAACAATAGGTTAGAAGTTGTTGATCCACACTCTCCTCACGACTGCCGCCATCCATCGTTGTTTTTTTTTTAAAGTTTGGGTGAAGCACTTAGTAAAGTTGACATTTTCTAACGTGAGATGTGCGCCGAATTGAAGGGTGGCTCTCAGTGATTTGAAAAAACTTCAATCACTATTTATTGCTATTTATTACTGTTTGTAATTATAGAGAGTTATTATTTTGCGATGTTTTTTGAAGGGAGTTTGGTTGGAGCGAGGCTCTAGCTACAACTGCTGAGCGGTTTCTGGTCGTTGGCCTTTTCGGAAACATCCGCTCGATGACTCCACTTCTCGTGGTGTCGGCCAGCCAACAGTTTGAACCAGCAGAGCGGAAAATATGCCATACAATCCCAATTCACAGCTTTTTACTAGCGAGGAGACTCTTTTTTTTTTTAAGAAAAAAAAATCTTAACCTTTAATTTAATCAGATTATTTCCTAACGGGATTAGGAAAGCGAACCAAGGATTTTTAGAAATACAAACTGTCAGGAAGAAGAATAGGAAATGCTCTTGGGCACACAGGTCCTCTCAACAAATAAGAATCAGCTGTGACTTATTTAAGGACAAATTGGACCAAGAAGACATAATACACTAAAAAAGTATTGGTCCAGACTAAGGATATTATAGTGAACTAACACTGAAATGAAAAAGAAAAAAAATCTTTTAAACCGAACATTTTTTCAGACAATAAAAACTAAACTGAAACAAGCAAATCCAATCTGGAAACTAAACTGAATTGACAGAAAACAAAATAAAATAATTAGAAAATACAAACTGTAACAAGAACTTTGGTTGCTGGAAATTAGGCATAAATTTAACTGTGAATCTGAATTTAAAAATCCAGATTTGCTGTGCATTTTCTGCAGCAAGTAAGACATGAGATAAATTAGTTATCAGTTATCAGTAAATACTATATTATAAATCAAAAGATGTGGCAAAATAGACATGAAAAAGATTAGATACCTAATAGTGATCATTTATTTCACATATTACTCATATCCTCTCTTTGCCCTGTCAGTGACCTTTTGACCTGAGCTTGCACCTGTCTGTGCTTACATTAGAGGAGGCAGGGATGAAGCAGGCTTTTATGTGCTGTGTTGGTGATCCATTTGAAAGGAAGTGTCTGAAACTCCCTGTTTTTTTTTGTTTTTTTTTTAAACACACAGGTGTAAAGAAGCCTCCATTAGCTCCCAAACCTAAACTCCCCGTCACCACCAAACCGTCACCCCCCCCCATCGCCCCCAAACCCGGACTTATTTCCCAGTCTTCAGTGGTCTCCCAACCCTCCCCTTCCACTCTCAAGAAGGCAAAACCGGCTGTTGCCCCCAAACCGTGCATCCCCAAATCCGCCACCTCCTCTCCCCCTGTTTCACCCCCGCTGCCGCCCAAGCCCGTTGAACCTCTTATCCCATCTCAGGAACAGCAGGAGGCTTTAGATGATGGCCTCAATCTTCTCAACTCCAAAAATGGGATGTTATCAGAGGCTAGCAGACGTCAATCGGATTACATCATTCCCACCTGCTCCTGTGGGCTCCCAGAGTGCACCCAGTGTCAGCCTCTGGAAAACGGGAACGCATCTGAGGCTGGGGGACATGTGCACAAAGAGCTGTTGCAGAATGGGGTTTCTACAGAGGGGTTCACAGGGTCGAAGCCACCAGAGGGAGGAGAAAATCGAGAGGAGGGAGTATCTGCACATAAGGGCGAAGGTGGACGAATTAGCAAAAAGCCCAGGGATAAACCTCAGAGACAGAAACACCTTGATAGGGGATTGGTAAATAAAGAGGCGCAGAGGACTGAGGAGCAGGAGGCTACTTTAAAAAATCAGGAAAGTCCTGCTGCTGAGCCTGATGTGTCTAAAGTACTGACAGAGGCCCAAAACACAGACTTGAAGTCAGCCTGTGCTGTTGCAGGTGGCATCATTGTCTTCTCAAGCAACACTCCTCTTGAGTCGCCTGCAGAGTGCTTTGAAAGGGGTGATTATATTAGCAAAGCATCTCCTACCAGGTTACACCCTGATCTGCAGGTCCCCGCTGCTCCCAGTAAGCCTCTCCCGGTCCCTCAGCCACGTAAACTTAAAAAGCCGGCCTTGGTGAGGCAGGATGGTTTGGAGGGCAGTGCCCAGGATCAGTTTGTGGAGGAGCAAAAACAAAGGACTGAGACGAATGAAGCTGGGGGGAAACTAGCTGGTCTGTCTCTAAGTTCAGAGAGCGAGGAGCTCAAACCGGACTCGTGTGACGATCGTTTACCCCCAAAAGACGATGAGACCAACGCGCCTGTCCCTCCTCCTCGACAAACCTCTCTGTCACCACGTCTCCGCAGAACAGTCCACATGCCCCCCAGTCTTAACAAAAACAACTCCCACTCCTTAGACCTGCTCTCACAACCTGGCTCTGTGAGCCACAGTAAAGAGGGCGAGGATCACCAGGTGGAGGAGGATGAGGAGGACGGGTACGGCGACTTTGAGCGGTACCCGGTCACTCACAGCCTCCCTAAACAGATCAAACTCAGCTGTCACCCTCCTCTGGCTAACGACAGGAAAGCCTTCTCCGCTGAGG
Source organism: Paratilapia polleni (assembly GCA_015106735.1). Taxonomy (NCBI): domain Eukaryota; kingdom Metazoa; phylum Chordata; class Actinopteri; order Cichliformes; family Cichlidae; genus Paratilapia; species Paratilapia polleni. Next base: position 4,380 of record VUQI01021025.1, on the reverse strand, counting down.
AGCAGCAGTCACCGAGGGCACCGCCAAGAAAACCACAGAGACACAGCCTGCCAGCACCTCCTCCGCCCTCCATCTGCCCTCCTGCACCTCCACATGCAAACACCCCAATGAGGGAGCTGCCTGCACCTCCACAGGAGAAAACAACCTGGCGCTTCACGCGACCCTCTGTGACCTTTTTCAGCCGACAGATGCCCACTAGGAACAGCGTGCCGCCAAAGAGCCGAGCCCCAGTGCTGGGGGGCAAGCAGAGAGCGCAGTCCTTCTCTGCAGCTGACCTGGCAACCCGGGCCAACTCTCCAAAGAGGAGCCTCTCTTTCCGGAAGCTGCTGGAACTCCGGCTGTCAGTGAAGATGCTGCCAAAGCTGCTTGCCAAGGGAGGGCAGTCCCTGGACTGCACCAGTGTAGAGTCAAACCGGGGGGAGAGGAGCCTGGAGAGGCCCAGTAGCTGCATAGGGGAGGCTGATATTTGCGGAGAAGGCGTAGAGGGATCGGTGGAGTATGAGAATGTGCCGCTCTACGAGGAGATCCCAGAGTACATGAACCTGCCGTTTCACAGTGCCAGGCTGGGCTGGCCTCATGACCCAGACGCAGCTGATGCAGACATCTATGAGGTGCAGGATCCATACCACAGATGCCAGGATCATGAGTATGAGAGGTACGGTTCTTTAATTATCACTTTGTTTTGGGTTGCAACTGATAAACAGCATATTTCTTAGCTTCTTGCAGTTTTAGTTTAGAGAAACAGTTAAAGAGAGGCAGGAAGGTGGGGAGAAGTAGTCAGGGTGGTTGTTTTTCTGTTTAACTCTTTATCACTTATATATTAGTATAATTATTTTGTGTTATTAGTCTATCACTGCTGTCAATCTTGGCCAGGATGCTCTTGCAAAGGAGAGTATTGATCTCAAGTGTCAGATTTTCTGGTTAGATAAAGAAAACCCTGTGTTAGAGTCAAACCCGGGCCACTGCAGAGGACTACGACTTGGTACATGTATCACGTGCTCTACCAAGCGTGCCTCATGACCATTCATTTTTGATTCTGCTCTTTTTTTTATTTTTTGAGAGGGATTATAGTAGAGTGATGACAGGAAATGAATGGTGAACGATATTCAGCAACAAGTTTGGGTCATGCTCAGCAGCTTAGCTCTTCCAGACGCCCTCAGCTCTCACGAGGTTATGTGATTGGTTGAATTTGTCTGTCTGTTTGTTTATTGGCAGGATCACTGAGCAATGTGATGCAATGCAAAGTTTTGCATGAAATTTTTACCAGAGATAGGGACCATCGTAGAAGTGGTTAACTACTGGTTTTGATCCTAAAACAGGGCTATTACAATATCATATTTTCACTTCTGCTATCATCACATTAAAAAAAGTTATTATAACCACATTAAGATGATATGTATAGAAAATTTGCTACAAAATAGCAATAGACAGCAAATGCTGTCTGTAGGTTCTCAGTCATCCATTTCATGGTAGTCTTGAGCGCTTGAAATGAAGGACTTCTTTTTGGTCCTTGAAGATGTTTCACCTGTCATCCAAGAGGCTTCTTCAATTTTAAAACCTGATAGAGAGTCCAGGTATAAGAGGAGTAAAGGAGGCCATCTGTGTCCGCTGTGAATGACCATCACTGAAAAGAGGTGGTGGCCTGCGACACCAGCTATCAGCTATAACGCAGTCTTGAGATCCCTTCCCAGGTGATTCAGCCCCCACTCATACCTTGACTCATGTGACCTTAATAACTCACAAAGGATTCATAACTTGGCCGCTGAAACAGTAATGACCCACTCCTTGATTCACACCTTGGCTTATTTGACCCTTAATGACTCACATGTTTGCAGGGTGGGTCAACAACTCTCAGGACCACCTCCAAGGGGACAACCCCACTAGGGGTAAATACCTGGGACTCTCCATCAGTTTTTAGAACTGAAGAAGCCTCTTGGATGAGAGGTGAAACATCTTCATAACCCGAAAACAAGCCCAGTTGCCTTCATTTTGAAGGGCTCAAGACAATAGCTATCATCTATAAATGTACAAAAACTTTGTCATATTTGGTCTTTTTGGCAAATAAATTAATCTCAAAATATGAGTGCATGGATTTGGCAAGAGCGTCTGTAACCATAATCGTACCAAAAGCATGCAAAAAGAACAATTACACAATTATTTATGATATTATGTGCACTATTAACAGGATATCAATATTTAATCATAAAATATCAAGGTTTTTGTGACACTTCACCCCATTCAGGAATTTCTGAAGTTTTTTTTCTTTATCATTCCAAGCTGGGGCAAAATAAAACATTTTCCTACATATTTTCACAAATACATATCACATTGAAATAAGAAAAACCGTGAGTTATCGTCGTGATGTTCTGAAGAAAATGTCACAAACTAATCTGTATCCAGATTTCTTTCTGGACTCAGTTCTTGCATGATTTGGAGGGGTTTTTTCAGCCTTGGTGAAAGTATTCAGTCTCAGACGATCTTGTTTTATTATTATTATTTGACTAACAGTTAAATAATAACTTCACAATCAGTTAAAATAGAAAAAGCAGCAAATCCAAAAAGTACTTAGCTTAATCATCTAAAAGAATTTGTATCCTCTTTTTTTCTGTCAGCTTTATAATGAACTTCAGCAGTCAGTTACTGCAGTGTTCCTGTCTTTCATCATCTTTCTGAAGTGATACAGCAGGGAAAAGATGAGTTAAAGAAGGACATTTTTACACCAGTAACAATGGTGTGTTTTTCTTTGAGTACGTGAGAAAAAAAGAGCCTGAAAATTGATGTAGGCTGAGATCCACCATGGCTGTTTAGTACTTATTACTACCCTGTAATTCCAGGTGAGCCGTGGCTTCAGTGTGGGAACCACCGTGTGCGACAGGTGAAATGAGCGGTTTGTGTTCACAAGCATGTGAAAGTCAGCCTTTGAGGCAGCCAGCCATTGAATTTGAATAGAGCATTGATGTGCAGCAGGTCGGCCTGTTTTCCTGTGGGTTATTTTCAGTGGCCAAAGCAGGAAATGTCTGAGAATCGCAGAAACACCACACAGCTCTTTAGAACAGGGAAAATAAACCTCCAGCAACCACCAGCCTCCTTTCTCCTCCTCTGCCTGCCCGCCCTCGCACCGTGTTTAGCCTCTTCTTAACCTCATCACGCCATTTTTCTCCTCTGTGTGCCTGGGAGAAAATCTGTAGTGAGTTTGTTCTCATCCTGAATACATTTCACTCTCATGGAAAAGCAGAGTTTTCAAAAAGATCCACATAAGAGATGGTTTAAAATAAGTATTTGTTTATTTAAAAGTGTAAAAAAATTAAAAAGTAGATATAGATGGGAGACATGACATGAATAAAATAGGAATTAATAAAAATATGGGACATGATGTATTGTGGGAAGATCAACAACTAATGAATAAATTATGACAAAATGCCCTCCAGCAGTGAACAAGTTTTATTTCTCGACACTGCAGATTTGGATTGTGACCAACATTTATTCAGAAGCTTCTTGGTTATTTTTTGCATAGATGTCTGATCTTTCTTTTTTTTTTTAGATGGGTAAAATAATCAACCCTTTACTTTAGATTAAATATGAGAGGTGGTTTGAACAGGGCTACATCAGTAATTATTTAAATTATCCAAATATTTTCACTTTTTTTAAGAAATTGCTGAATTTTACTTCTATAAAATACTCTAAAATATCCAAAAAAGAATGTGCTCCCAACAAAAGCCGAAGGTAATTTCCTCTGTTTTTTACTACCAAACATGAAAATTAGAAATGACAAGTCTATACTCAAGTTGTCTTTTTTTTCTTTTCTTTTTTTTTTATTTTTTATCATAGGCAATAGCAACAGCCAAAAACGCCAGTACAAGTTTATCTGTTTGTTTAATTTCATCTTCAGTGACACGAGGTTAAATTTTCACACTCCTCATTTGCATAAAGTTGAGGTCTAGGCTACTTTATGCCAATCAGGGACCTTCTGCACGACGCCTCTGGAGACACTGAACCTTCTATCTACAGCTCTGGAAAAAATTAAGAGGCCACTGCAAATTTTTCAGAAATCAGCATCTCTACATATATGACAGTCATTCCATTCCAGTGTCTCTTGAATTCCAACACAAGCACACCTGTTTCTACCTAATAAGGTACTGATGAGGTGATCACCTGAACCAAATCTTATCTAACGAGGAAAAGTATAAAAACCATTGCTGTGGTCATCACTATCCTCTTGCAATAGGACCAACTGGATGGCAAAAACAGTGCTAGTAGTACATCAGAAGTAACTGGAATAAAAAAAAACAAAAAAAAAAAAACTATTGACCATGCCAAAAGAAATGAAAAGAAAAGTTTTGCGTGAGGAAAAGAAGGGTTCAATTCTGGCTTTACTGGCAG
>VUQI01021023.1:16126-27820 GCA_015106735.1 Paratilapia polleni | reverse complement strand
GTAAGCCTGCAGTCTGAGAGCGAAGTGCTCTATTGGGATAATATGGTACTATGAGGTCTTTAAGATATGATGGGGCCTGATTTTTTAAGACTTTGTATGTAAGGAGAAGGATTTTAAATTCAATTCTGGATTTAACTGGTAGCCAATGAAGAGAAGCTAATATGGGAGAAATATGGTCTCTCTTTCTAGTCCCTGTCAGTACTCTTGCTGCAGCATTCTGGATTAATTGAAGGCTTTTCAGGGAGCTTTTAGAACAACCTGATAATAATGAATTACAATAGTCCAGCCTAGAAGTAATAAATGCATGAACTAGTTTTTCAGCATCACTCTGAGACAGGATGCCTCTAATTTTAGAGATATTAGGCAAATGCAAGAAAGCAGTCCTACATATTTGTTTAATGTGCGCGTTGAAAGACATATCCTGGTCAAAAATGACTCCAATATTCCTCACAGTGTCACTGGAGGCAAAAGTAATGCCATCCAGAATAAGTATCTGGTTAGATTTTTAGGGCCCAGTACAATAACCTCAGTTTTATCTGACAGTGATCACTCTCTGTGTCCAGAGCTGTCAACCTCACGCTATTGACTACCAAAAATTAGGAGTAATTGTTACAAGCTGCTTTTGTTCCTAGTGTAATCAGACAAAATGGACATGTAGAAACTTTAAAAGTATTTTTTGGGCTGTTGTATGTTTATCTGTTTGGCTGTTACGCTCCATCCAAATTCCCTGTATGTGATCTTAATAAAGATTGAACTTGACTGAATATGAACTCAGTGCCAGGCATTTGCTGAAGCATAACTATGGTGATTCTTCCTCAGGCTAAGATTTGAGAGGTTTACCAGTGGTGACTTTTGCATTGCTCAGCTTTTCTAACATGTTCAGCAGTTACATTGCAGTACTTGCGTTCAGACAAAATAGCAAAAGAATTTACAGAACTACTTCAGTTACTATCCAAATACACTCACCAGCCACTTTATTAGTTACACCAAGTACCAGGTTGGACCCCGTTTGCCTTCAGAACTGCCTTAATTCTTTGTGGCATAGATTCAACAAGGTGCTGGAAACATTCCTCTGAGATTTTAGTCCAACTGCTGCAGATTTGTCAGCTGCACATCCATGATGCGAATGTCCTGTTCCACCACATCCCAAAGGTGCTCTACTGGATTGAGATCTGGTGACTGTGGAGGCCATTTGAGTACAGTGAAAGAAACCAGTTTGAGATGATTTGAGCTTTGTGACATCGAAGCAGCCATAAGAAGATGGGTACACTGTGGTCATAAAGGGAAGGTCAGCAACAATATTCTAGGTAGGCTGTGGCATTTAAATGCTGCTCAGCTGGTACTAAGGGGCCCAAAGTGTCCGAAAAAAATATCCCTCACACCATTACTCACACATTACATTACAGCAGCCTGAACTGTTGATACAAGGCAGGATAGATCCATGCTTTCATCTTGTTTATACCAAATTCTGACCCTATTCTTCTGCATACCTTGGTTGTGGTTACTTGAGGCATTTTTGCCCAGAGAACTGCCGCTCACTGGATATTTTCTCTTTTTTTTCCGGACCATCCTCTGTAAACCCTAGAAATGGGAAAATCCCAGTAGATCAGCAGTTTCTGAAATACTCAGACCAGCCTGTCTGGCACCAACAACCATGTCATGTTAAAAGTCACTTAAATCACCTTTCTTACCCATTCTGATGCTCGGTTTGAACTTCAGCAGGTCATCTTTACCATGTCTACATGCCTTAATCCACTGAGTTGCAGCCATGTGATTGGTTGATTAGATATTTGTATTAATGAGCAGTTGAACAGGTGTACCTAATGACGTGGTTGGTGAATGTATAAATGCAGTTGAACTACGAGCAACTGTAAAATGTAGCTGAACTACAAATTTGATTACATGCAGTTCACTACTCCCCAACACTGCATACACCCATATTATCAACTGTGCGTTTCTTGCATCATAGCTCTATCAGTGGCGATGACTCATGGAAAAGAGAAAGTCTCAGATGAAAAGAAACAGCCTACAGCAGATGATCCGATCCCTGATGAATTTGCACAAAACCTCTTAATGAGTGAATTTGCATAATTTGAATAATGCTGCTTGCAGAGTACATACGTGGCATGAGATGTGGAGCACAGCACTTGTAGGGTGAGCTGGCAAGGAGCTCACCCCCCACGTTTCATATGATTAATTTTCAGTCATGTGTTGCTGATCATCTGAATATTTCCACAGTACTGTAAAGAAGAATCGTACCATGACTCAGATTTGCATGCAGCTGCATGATCAAACACATCAAGGAGAAAATGGGGGAAAAAATGGCAAATGTGCAGGAATAGGTAACTTTCGGGATACCCAGCAGAGAGTTGCAGCCGCAAAGAATTACAGTCAGACCCCCTTCTAATGGAAATTCTAAATTTCACAGGAGTGAAATTAGTGCCCAGATTTCCACTGATGTAGTAGTGACCCCAAAGCATGTAATGAGTCAGGAGAGAGGCTTGCTCAGATGAATTAGTAGTGGTCTGCAGGCAGCTTCCAAATCTGAAAAGTTTAACATGGTTTCCTGGAACACATACTGTACCAATGAAGGACTGGCTTAATCCAGAGGTCAGCTTGTAATTAAAGAAATAGTTTCACTTTTTGGTAATACACTTATTTTCTTTCAGGCTCAGAGGAGAGGATCGATACCACTCTTCAGGAAGTGTTGGCTGGTTGCCTGACTTCCTCACTGAGGACAGAAATCAAGAGAGTCTCTGTCCCCAGCCAAGAAATAATTCAACACCACGATGTGTCATTTTTAAGACATTATTACAAAAGATTAATTAATGAGATTTAGCTTTAAAAAGTGAGATTTAAAGACAGATTGTTAACTTTGGCCAGGCTAGTTCCTTCATTCATTTCCCAGTGTTTATGCTAAGGCTCGATCATGAGAATATAAAATAACTTTTTTTCTCAATTTTTTAAATTGATATTGTAATGGTTATTTGTCATCCATGCACTTGCATAAACATACAGTAATAAATTAGAGCCTGTCTAACACTTGTATGGACACTTTGGTAATACACAGCCAGACAGCGTGTCAGCTAAACACAAATCAATTATGACTGTGCCTTCTAACTCTTTGCAGGGTTTGTCGACTGTGTGTCAAGTTCTTCCTCATGCATCTCCACCAGATTATAACTGATTAAAACATTTGATTCTGTCTCATCCGTCATAGGATATGATCAATCACTGTCACACACTGAGCTTAGTTAGACAAATGAATCTAGTTGACAGTGTTAAAATTGAACCCTATGCATACAGGTGTACTGCATATATGAAAACTGGATGTGGGAAAAATGTCCAGCGGGAACTGTGTGAAATCTGCTGAACAGCAACAAACAGCTTTGGTTGGGGTTAAATTAAAAACTAAAAAATGCAAAAAAACAGAAACACAATCTGTGGTCTTGAGTTAGAAATTAGTCAGTTTTAACACACATCTGTGTTTCCCCCAAAAAGCCAAAAAGGGTACCACTTCTTGTGATATTAATGAGGGAAATCATTATTTCTGTCAAAGAATCTGCTGCAGGCCCTAAAAGCCAAAGGATTAGAGTTACACTAGAAGACCGATTCCAAATGATCACAACCAAAATGTGGAAAAAACCTGACATGCTTTGATACTACTACGGAATAGTTGGTGTTTTTAATGGTTTTTTTTTTTTTGTTCCTTTTTTGTCACTGAAAAGTTTCTGCTTGTTAAGCTGAAGGCCTAAAAGGGGTATTTTATGTAAAAAAAACAAAACAGGTCAACTAAGCCTAAGGTTACATATTTGGTCAGAATGAGGATGGTGGATTTTGCCACCTTGCACTGAACATGCATTCGGAAGAAATTTCTTAATGTGGCATGTGTACAAGTACGTGTAAGAGGTAAAGTATAGTAGAGTAGGCAAAATCAGCATATCATGCATTTATCTGCTGGAATCTGCTGGTGCATCTCTGCATGATTTACAGTTGATAAAACTTGATATTTACCCTTTTAAGGGGTGTAAAAAGTTCTTTATTTTGGACTTTGTCCAAAACTGGCCCTTTTGTCTCAAATCTCCTTAAGGCCTTCCTCCAAAAGAGATAAAAATGGATGTAGTCTATGAGAAAACAACTCCACTGCTTATTTGATCTCCGACCTCAGTAAACACATTGATGAGTTTATGATCTCAATCACTACGTTTTACATCTTATTTAATATAGAATGAATTTAATTTTGGGTGGCAAGGTAGTGCAGTGGACAGCACACAGCTGGTTCCTGATTTGAATCTCCTGGTCAGGTGGGCCGTTTCTTCTGGGTACTCCAGATTCCTCCCACAGTCCAACATGCATGTTAGGTTAACTGGTGATTCTAAATTGTTCGCAAGTCTGACTGTGAGCGAGTGTGTGGTTGTCTGTCTATCTGTGTTAGCCCTGTGATGGACTGTTGACCTGACCAGAGTGTACCGGGGCTCTTGCCCTATGACAGCTGGGATGGATTCCAGCCCCCCATGACTCTAAGCTGCATGAGCAGTTAAGTAAATAGATGGATGATGTTGATGTTGTAAATTATGGTCACAGAGTAAGATAGATAAAGCAGAGTACGTTTTAAACTGGCCTGTGATTGTATCAGAGGTATCCTCATTTTCTCAGTCAAATCCACTCCTCCTGTTTTCCATGAGCGTAAAACTAGACCTTGTTAACCTGTCTAGCTAGCCAGCACTATAGACAGTATAAAACATGGACATAGCTACCAGTGCATCACAGGATCGGTCATCCATTGGTTTCTGAAGTCCCATTTTGATTCCTTGAGATTAGCATTTTCACTGTCACCATCTTGGTTTCAAAAAGCCGGATGTGACGAGGAGGGCGGGTCTGACTGCGAATGACTTGTCAATCATAAGTCATTAGCCAATGAGCAAACCACAGATAATCCTCCATTTTGAAACACAGTATGACCAAGAGTTACAAAATAGACTTAATAATTTATTCACTATGACCTGAAATGAGTGACTGAGCCCATGAACTCAGCAGCAAAGTGTTTACAGAGGTCAAGTCAGAAAACTCCCATAAACTTCTATAAGACTGGAAGTCTTTTTGCAACCACAGCTATCGCCATCTGGTGGCCTTCAGATAGAGGTTTAGGGCACTTCCGCATTGACTTAATTTTTCTGATCCAGAAGATATGTCCTTTTTTAATACTGTCTATGGCCAGTGCAATCCCCACCCACTCATCCAATGGTCATGTTCAGTAACCAAATGACGCATTCTGGCTTGCATGGAGAATTTTTTACATTCTGTCACTGTCCGTTTTATAGCTGTGACCATTTACGACAGATTTGACCTCATAACAAGAAGCAAATGTAAAAACATGAACGCTTTCAAAACTTGACAGGCTATCCTTTAATTGCCCTTTTAACAGCAAAATGTTACGTGTGCAAATTTTGAGATATTGGAAATTTATACAGGAACACAGGAACAGGTGTATGTGTGTTCATGTGGATGTTCACTGGGAGATGGAGGTGTGTTAAAATCATACAAGTGTCTCCAACAAGAACCTTTAAACCACTGGTTTAATTACCTGTCTTTCACACCAGAGTTGAACCTTATTTTCTCTGCAAGTTGGAGCAGGATCTTTCTCACAAAGTTATGAACTAACTTGTCAAAAATCCAGGAAATTCTGTTCATGTTTGAAGCTAAACTGGAGTGCCCTCACACAGACTGCTGTATGTGAGAGGAAGGGCTCTGAAATGCCATCCAACAAAATATACAGTAACTCTGTACATTCAAGATTTACTCTCCGAAATCTTTAGTCTTTCAGTCAGTACATCTCTCCTCCTTAATTTAAAATTCATTTTCGGAGTGTTCCTTATGCAGCTCCTGCGATTGATAGCAGCTGTCCAGCAATTCATACCATATGTGAGGAGTTCTGTGTAAATATTGTACCACGGGAAGCCTGCTTTACATTTCAATTACTACATTTATACAGTCAGCAAACATGATACCCAGGAAAAATGGCAGAAACCTGACTCTGAGTGCCATGAGCGCAATTCATCAGGAATATTCCATCAGATGTTGCCGCGTTGGAGGTCACCGCACTGCCCTGGCACACTTTTAAACAATGAATGGCTATGATTCTGCTCAATGTCCTGCTTCGTGTGACACAGGAGACTGATGAATTCGATTATTATAGGAACATTTAGAAGTATGTGTAGCTGGGCTAAATTTTTCAGTCAGTGTACAAAAATGTTTATACGTACTCACTTTTGTTTAAGGCTTTGTCGTGGCTAACAGAGTCAAGGAGAGTTCAAATGTTATCAGACATTGGTGCTGAATATACTTCAGGTATTTTTCTTTTATCTCTATTCATTTATATGTAGCTTCCATGCACGTGAAACTTGCTACACTTGGCCTGCAGCTTGTGCTGAAACATATAACACTGACTCATGCCCTGTGAATTAGAAACCAGAGTAGTCAGAAACACTAGAGCACCTTAAGACAACTGGTGTTTAAACCACCGAGTTTCTTGGCAGGAAGTAGGTGGATAATAAAGGTACATATATATAGTGCTTGTTGTGATTCCTAGTTTTGGCTGTTCTTTGCCCTTGCTGCCATTTTAAAAACATGTTTTCAGTGTAACTTGGCCTTTGGCTTGAAGGATTGTGCCATGCTGTAAGAGCAGTGGTGGCAAAACATCAATGACATCATCCTGAAGAAAATCTACAGTTACAACAAAATGGCAGATTGGCAGCAAGCAACCTGTAACATCTACAAAAAAAGACCTTAAAGAGGCTTTAAAAATAAGTAATATTTGACAGCCAGACCACATTTATTGAGCAGGTAAAATATTCTTAAATGCCAAGTTGAAAATTCATTGGTATAGAATTTCATCAGTTAGCTACAATAATAATAATAATGGCAGGTCTTCAAGTGGATGTTACCCACCTTCATGCTGCTGCAGACCAACACATCCCCTAATGGCAACAGCACGGCAGCAGCTTCCCACAGCAGCACAATGTAGCCCATCACACCACAAAACAGCCTTCAGCTCCCTTGCTCTATGACCTCAGTCCAACAATAGAGCAAGGTATGCTTTAGGGATTGTAATTGACAAGTGTGCCGTGTCCCTTGGTTTCCCATTCACCCTTTCCTTGTCACACCTGGTTTCAGAACACCAACTGGTGGCGGCAAAAATGCTCCTCTCAAGGCTTCACAAGAGAACTCTACTAACCAACAGATTACATCATGGTGGCTATGCTGATCTTTCACATACAAACTATTCTCAGGAAAGGCTTGAGGAACACAAAAAAGGTGCCAAGGTGTTGACTTAGCTTCCAAACTACCCCCATACCAATGTGATTGAGCCTCTGCATTATCTGATCCACAGAAGTGGTGGTTTTAAATTTTTTGCTGGCCTTTGTAGATTAGAAATAGTACATTTTCTGGAATTCCAGTTGATAAAAAATCCAAATGCGAGATATCTGGTTATGGCTCATTTTTGAAACAAGTCAAGGTACTCACTGATGCTCCAATGAGATGATATCAGCCTAACTCGACAACACATAGCGGCTGATAGTGGAACAACTTGCTGCTTCATAAAGATTACTTTAAAACCTGTGTGACTAATGATAATCTGTCTGCACTGTAGAAGCATATATACCCAAGTGCTGATATGCTTTTCTGAGTTACAAACTGAAATCCAAATACACAAAATGCACACTGTGTATACTTGTGGTATTTTGGAAGAAAAAAGCAACATTTTAAATCTTTGTCCATAAATGTATGCTAGGCCAAGATGGAAAATAATTTTTTTCGTAATGATACTGTAGCTATTAAAATAGTTTGTCTGAGTGGAGTACACCGTCTCCCTCTTAAAGTCTACCCAGAGCAGTGAAGGGAAGCCATGTGCACTGCAGCACGACTCTAACATAAACTCCACAGCTCATATCACTTATCAGCTCATTGGTAGGAGCGTGTTTCTCCACAGGGGTTACCCACTTTTTTGTACAGTGCAGACAATGCTTCCTTGTTGAGCTGCTCGTGCCTGTCAAAATGACTGATAGCTTTATGAACACAGTCATAATATTTTCAAGTTGCTTTGCAGAAACACTGTTTTGGCCCTCTTTCAACCTGTGTGGCACAGTTGGTTTTTTCATCGGAGTGGAGCTGCTGGTTGGTATGGGTGAAGCCCTTTGGTTCCCAGTGGAGAAGACGTCTCCATGGGTCACAGTGAGGCTGCGCTCCAGTCCTGGATATTTTCTGAGGCCATTGGTGATTCACGGGATAAACACAAGAAGTTTGTCAAGGCAAAGAAGTCTCAAAGCAAAGCTGAGGTTTCCATAAAAGCAATAAATCGCAGAAGCAAAACAGAGCAGGAATTCCATTATTAATATGTCCACATGTTGGCTTTGGTGCCCATGTTAAATGATTTGTTGTAATGGGATAAACATGACTGGGTGCTGTTTTACACACAAGTCTTGATTCAGAAACAGTCTGCTGCTATGAACCTCTCAGCAAAGGTTAGTCTGTCTGGCTCGCAGCCTTGACTGATGCACCTGCAACTTTATGACCAGCAGACGGACACGGTTTAAAATGTGTATAGCTCAGATTTTTTTGTTGTTTCCTGAGAGGCTTATGAGTGTCAAAAAATGTCAAGAAAAACTGCATGTTTTCATCTCAGGATTTTGATCGATTAGCTGTACAATCTGTTGCTTTGGTCTCCCATAAAACATACTGTAACGTATTACCAGATCCAAAATAAAACACCTGCAACATCTTTTTTCTTTACTTGAAACATTATTCATATGTGAAAAAAGCTCCTATCTAAGTTGTGCTGTTTTTTTCATCTTCTCACTTGCGTATAAAACATCCATGGCTGATTATGTGTTGAATGTATTTCAGGACTTTGAGGCCAGGCCACCTCTGAATAATTTCAAACAGCCGGTCTTTTTCTACTTCCCTGAAGCCATCAAGTGTTATGAAGCTGCATGGCTTTCTCCTGTCAACAGCAGTTGTTGTTTTACCTTGTAGAACCTTTGTACCTGTACCTCCTCCTTTATCCTCCCTGTCTAGGATGGGTTTGACAGCTTAACTAGCATCATAGAGGTTAGAAACAGATGGTAAAAGGACTGAAGGACAAAAATCTTTGGCTCTTTATATCTTTAAGTCAGGGATCGCCCCAGTGCTCCTTCGATTAATGGTGTTTGATGCACGCAGTGGTAAAAGTCCTAAAGATTTAAGGCAATGGTTAAAAAAAAAAAAAAAAACTTGGCCCAGTTTGATTTTAAAGTTGCATAGTCCAAACATTAAAAAAATTCTTCTATTGCACTTCAGTCAGGATTTTTTTTATAGGAGATTGTCAATCACTCCTGAAATGATACACACGAGTGTTTGCAAAAACAAAGTTTGTTTTATGAGGAGGTGGGGATGATAGTAACAAAAGTCAGACACAGGACTTTCACCCAGCAGACTGGGGTTTGTGTGCCGGTGGGACCCATTTTCAATTTTTTTTTTTGCCCTAATGATTAAAATTTTTAAATTATTTTTTTTATTCACAGTTGCCAGCTGGTTAGATTCAAGTACCAAAACTACTTTCTTGAGGTTTAGCAAGGATCATGGATTGGGTAAAAATAGATCCTTTAACATGATTTATGACACGCTAGAAAGACTTCCTGGCAGAAAGCCCTAAAGGCAAACTTCTTCCATGTGCAACAAGCTTCTTCTGTGTTTACAATGTGCAATGTACTTTACTGTGTTTACTTGAGCTACTCTGGCTCTGCCTTATTGAATAAGTATGCTACAAGTGTGGGTAATGGCGGACACTATTGTCCCTTAGCACAGACTCCTGCTCCCTTACATTATAAGGCTCAGGTACCTGGTTAAAGTCTTCTATGTTTCAAGTGTTTATGTGTATTATGCTTGAAAAATGTGATATGCTGGTCTAAGGCAATTCATAAAAATGCCATTTGAACCGAGTAATCAACACAAACGTTAGTGAATACAATATATATGGATATAGATTTCTTCCTTCATAACAAGCCATTAACATATATATATTCTATATTTGTTTATATTTGTTTAAGGAAAAATATGTTTTCCTATTTTCCTTTTGTTTATTTATTTTAAACATATTTTTATCTTGTCTTGATTTTGTCAATTGACGGTGAACTGATTTGATGGCAACCAGATAAACTGTGGTTTAATTAAGTAGCAAAAGAAGCAAAGATGTTTGCTTGTGCTTGTGTAATAAAGTCTTGTAAGACCGACCACGTGAATGGCAGCATGTTTCCTCTGTTTGTTATTTCTCCTGTTTTACAGGACTGTAATCTGTCTTCACACCCACTGTAATGGAGCCTGTCACAATGGCAGCAAAGAATAATTCTGAGAGACAAACAAATGAAGTAGTGGGGAAAAATAAAAAGGGTTATTGGAGCTAGGAATTTCCACAATACCAACCATTTGTGAGCTGCAAAGCAATGTGCGACTTAATGTAGCACTAATAAAATTTATTTGCTGAAGTCACCCATGTCTAAGAAAAACTTTGAATAAGAACAACATCTGCACCATGGTTGAGGTCCATCAATATGTCTGCAGCCTGCACACCCTCATACCTTACAAATATTTTAAAATGTGAGAAAATAAAACAACAAAAAGCTTCATTGTTGTTGATAAAACATTTTTTTTAGATCTTTGCTAGATGAATTAACGAGACTTGGTAGTCATTTTTTAAAAGACAGTCTAGGCCTTATAATATAAGTAACGGATTGAAGACTTTAAGAACAATCTGCGAGGATGAAGACCATAACATGGCTACAATTAATGGCACATCCCCTCACACACATCAGATCAGCCTCTTTTGTAGAATTATAGCCAAGCTGCGCCACTAGCCTCTGACCCAGAGAGCTGCTGCTAATGACAGATTACCATCACCATAGTCATTAAAAGACCCTCACTTCTTGCAGTCATAGATACTGTATTTATGTTGTGTGGCCAAAGATGCACACACAGGCAAAAAAAACATTACTTTTCAGAAGCAGCTGATCAGATTATTCTAACAATTTTATTAAAAAAAAAAACATTCTTTCCCTTTCACTGGTGGCATTTTCATTTATTCTAGGACTATAAATTATGCTGATCCATGTTACGTTTTAGTACAGCTCCTCTATCCAGTCTTCTGTATGTAGTTGTTCTGTTTCTCCTGCATTTCTCATTGGTGTAATCGTGAACTACATTTTAGGACATCAATAATAACACACACAAAAAATACTGCCAAAATAAAGGGAGCAATTTATCGTATCCAGAGGTTCAGATAAGGTTTTGGAGGCTGTGAGTTGTCCTCATGAGAAGAACTTGTAAAACCCTTCAGCCCTCCCAGCAACCTTGAGGAAGTCAGCTTATAGAGACAACAGCCCACTCTGCACTGATTCGTTGTAACCCAATCGCCCAACAAGGAGAAATATTTTTGCAGGCTTGCTATCACAGTTGACATTGGCCCCGATCAAAAACCAATTGCACCATGTTACGAGGTTCAAGTAAAGGAAGTGTGTCTCTATTGAAACTTGACTTAGAAAACAGACAGGCTGCACAGCAGTAAGTGGGCGGCTTTTTTTTTTTTTTTTTTTTTTTTTTTAAGGTGTTTTTTTTTTTTTTTTTCTGTTTTTTAATTTTTTTTTTTTGTTTTTTTTGTACTTT
>VUQI01021023.1:0-10200 GCA_015106735.1 Paratilapia polleni | reverse complement strand
TGTGTTTAATATATATATATATATATATATATATATATATATATATATATATATATATATATATATATATGTGTGTGGTTTTTTTTTTTAATGGTGTCGTACGTAAAAATAGTATGTTGAAATATGACTGCAAAAATGATGAACCCATATCTACCAGAAAAGCATGGTGGCCTCCAACTGCAAAATGTAAACAGATGGAGCCATGGTCTTTTTGGCATTGGTTACTGCTACCAACACGGCTACCAACACGGCTGCCATTTTTAACTCACCCCTGGGAAGTCCCATTCTGACCACTTTCCCTTGTGCATTTGTGATGGGTACTGAATTTCCTCCAGTGTTAAAACAGCAACCCAACAATTAGATTTTTTTTTTTTGGGGGGGGTGAAGTCGCAGGAAGACAAAATTGGCAGATGGTGTATGTGATTAGTGATGGTTGTGTTTGTGAGACCAGAGAAACTTGTTGCGCTAAGTATTCTCTCTCAGGCACCTCCAGATATTACAACAGGGGGACGAGTTGATGATGCACAACACTGCTGAATGCAGAGAGAGAGAAAAATGTCTACAAGCTTGTACACTGTGGACCTTTCCCCTGAAAACTAATGTTTGGTCTATGGGTTGAATCCGGAAACCCAGCTCTTATAACCAGGGATGGTCCTCTATACAAATGTTGGGTCAATTTGCTACAGAAGTTTAAGTTCCATGGTGAAATGGCAGATACACACCTTCAAGTGATCAGAACAAGACTTTCAGGTAATGATTTAAAACCGACTTTGAAATCGTCAGATGGTTTTTGATGGAGCCCCAGAAGTTTAGGATTAGGCACCTCATTCATTAGTCAATATTTGGCCCCAACATATTTGTGTAATACATCTTTTCAGTAATATTCAGGCTTCTTTCAGGTATTCAAATTAAGCTGTGGCCAAGCCTCTTGGTGAGTTGAGTTAAGGCTGTACAGCTAATAGGTGAGGCCAACATGTGCAGAGAAGGGAAACAAAGTAGAGCAAGCCTAAATATACATCAATGGGATTGGCCATTTCTTGCCTTGGCTCCCCAGTGTTACAGTCTGCTTCTCTTCAGTAAGTGTGGTTTTAGCTTTCAGCTATGTGCTCTTTCACAGTACACAACTGAATAAGTTGAGAGGCAGCACTTTTGGTAGGAAGAAATGCAACCATTTACAATGACAATTTTGAGGATTTTATAGGTTTAAGACAATTTTACGTTGAATTAGTGTATGAATTATATGTTTGTTATTGTGTCCATAATGAGCCAAACAACTGGCAGATGTTCAGAAACTCAACATACTTGAATTCTGTCTAATTAAATTACATTAAATTGAATTCATGAGTGTGAATGGATTGTGCACAAGGTTTTAGGACAATTCACTTAACCCCTTGCCTCAAGCATTTACATCTGAACAATATTAACCATCACTTTTCCTCAGAAACTCATCAAAACTAACCGATTGGTTCGCATTAGTTTTGACAGTCATTTAATCCTGTCAGGACTCTCCAACCCTGCCATAATCCCCGTTTAATCAACTGGTCTTTACCCTTCCCCAGTCATCAGTGACAGGATTATCATTTAGGGAGACACATCTGTGGCCAATTCAACATGCTTGCTGTTATAAGAATGACCCTGTGAGATGATAGAAGTGATAAAAGCCGCCGCATTGAAGTCTCCTTCGAATGTAATCCTCTCAGATCTCAGTTCGGAACCACCAAGACATATCACATATCCACTAATCATTTTCTAAATTGTTTACTGAGAATACTCCTTGTCTGGAAGATAGCAAGCCTGAAGGGAGAAGGAGTTTTCACTACATTATGAGCTGTGCTTGGGGTCATGTGGGGCAAGTGATTCATGTATTAAATACTGAATGTTATACGGTGTAAGGACACAAATGCATTAAGTTCTGGGCTTGTTAATGGAAAGAATTATTGCATTTGCTTTTTCGGTTCAATGACCCAATGTCCTCCAGAAAACCTGCCTTTTATCAAGTATCTCTAGAAGTGCAGCAAAACTGCAGCGTATTCCTGCGAGCCCAGTACATTTGACAAATAAACAAACCATGACTGGAAACATTCGGTCATCTCTGAGACACGCAAGCACGGCAAAGACAGCAATTCGTTTCTCCGGAAAGTATTCATTACAAATCTGGCCATCTCAAAATGTTTGGTTGGTCTCAGTTTTTGTCACTTAGCAGCTTCAAGTACAAACAAATGACTATAAGTTTTGTGAGGATTACATTCACCTGAACAACCTCTCAGCTGGGAACTTGTGCATTCTGTAGGTTTACTTTGGGTTCTGCTCAGAGCTGCTGCAAACTGCAGAGCAGGCTGGACTTGCCTTGTGTATTCTTTTATAGTTAGCATTGCTGTGTATTTTACACAGCAGGATAAAACTGCCAACAAGAGCAGCTGCAAAAATGTATCTGCTAGAAATGTGTCATACCATCATTGCAATGAAGTGATTGATTTCCAGGATACAAGCAGCTTGGACCAATCCATTTTCTCCACCTTACTGAAGTCACTGCAAACAGAGAGGAACAATATTTCAAAGTATAAAAATCAGAAAGGTCAAAGATTGAACTCTGACAGTTATCTCTCTCTATTGGTTTTAATTTTCTGCTGTCATACCTTAAAGCCATTACGGTTGCTCTTGCCAAAACAGACACGGGACTTGATGCATTCATGTGCTGTGTTCCTCACGTCGCCCACATCACAGTATCTCAAATGGAGCACGACTCCCCTCCTGGCTTCTCCTCATCATTTCATACAACATCTGGCACTGTGGGCCGGCTCCAAGCTCTGGTGGAGGTCTGTCACTGCACACTGTAACACATCTCTGAGAGGACCCTCCGCAAGATGAAGACGGACTCCGCTGGCAGGTCTGCATCAGAGCAACCCGCGATGTTCGTCATGCATCAACATCTGTCCACAACTCGGCAGGATGCAAAAAGGCTCTGTTTCATTTTCTATGGAGAAGAGCTTGTGCTCTATTATGTGTTTCTATGCATGGTGGGGAATGTGTGCGCTCGTGCTTGAAGACGATGATGCACTGCAGCATGGAAAGATTATGCTTCTGTGGTAACATCTTGGTATGAGAACAGTTCTGATTCATGCTTCTTTTGCACACGTTTTGGCTGGACTACTGTAGCACTGAAAATTCATATTGGTTCAATCTCATATATCCTTTCCTTTCCTTCTGTGGGCAGTCTTCAGCAGTGGAAAACTAAAGCATACAAAGTTATTTGTGAGACATCACCACTGAGTGATGCAGAATTTTCTTTCTTTGCATGTTAATTAAGTTTGCCAAATCAGAGTGTGTACACAATGCAATTTACCACATAAGATGTATGCTGGGATGCAGAGTGGCAAGACTACTGTAAAATAAGGGCTTCCTGACTGTCAAATATTTACCAAAGTAGTTTATAGTATAATTAGCCACAGTAGTAGTTGACTGATGTTTTACTGAAATAGTAGTTGCACTAACCGGTATATTTTAAATCAACAATGGATCAAGTGTCTCTGTGATATGAAAAGGCTCATTTGTATTGATGGCCAAAGAGTTACCTTAAGTCTTCTATTATAATTGTATACAGTTCCTTTAGTTTTCCAATTTGCAACTTCATATTTTTAGGGAAGGTCTCCAGCAGCCCGTGGAACATTTAGAAGGTAAACTGCCAGATATTTGTCTTGTGAATTAGTGACCAAAAATGAAGGTAAATAATGGAGTTTCACATTCACTCAGTTGCTAGAAACAAGACTCAATAAAAACTCTGACGCCACAAAGTTAGGGCACCAAATGATGTGGCTTTGACATGA
This sequence comes from Paratilapia polleni, assembly GCA_015106735.1. Lineage (NCBI taxonomy): Eukaryota > Metazoa > Chordata > Actinopteri > Cichliformes > Cichlidae > Paratilapia > Paratilapia polleni. Next base: position 6,376 of record VUQI01021023.1, on the reverse strand, counting down.
AAGACCTGGAGGCTTCTTGTTTCTTACCAATAGTCTTTTAAACAAATAGACCTTTTGCACCAAGTACTTTCAGATGCCTAAATCTAATCAAAACTCCATTGTGGTTGATGGTAGATCAAAAAGAACAGTCACACTGACCATTTTTGTAACAACAGTAGGAAATCTGCTTAGGTAGCGTGTCACTGCCTGTGTTGCACTACCTGATTTTCTGTTTATGGACTTAAAAACTAATCTTACAAACTTGTCTTATAAACTAGAAGTCCAATGTCAATAAAAGTGTCCACATTCTAGTCCATTTAGTGTTTTCAGTCATGTGTTTTCAATAACTTTTGGGTGTTAGGAAACTGTGATAGCCACCATTTTTTAAACTTTAATGTACCAAAGGATTAATTGAGAGAATAACCAAAGAAAACTGTTTGAACATTAGTCACCTTGTTGAAAGCAGGGAAAACCACATGGAAAAATAAAGATGGCAACCATTATGGCTACCAAAGAAAAAACAAAATAGATCTTCAAATTTGGTAAAAATCAGTGGTTTGGATGAAAATCTACATGTGGAGGACTAAAGTCCCCCTCAGTACAATATTTAGTTCTCCCCTAGCTTAGTGTCTTGTATTCAGAGCAGAGAAAGAAGTGAAGTTTGGTCTTGAGAGTCCTGTTCGCCTCATTCCATTTCAGTTCGTTCCCTCTCTGGATGTAAATCATGTCTGCTGTCTGAAATGATGCCCAGTCTTTGATGCTGATTCCAAAGTGCAACATCCTCAGCCACTAAGTAGCTTCCAGGCGATGAAATTAGATGAAGAAATCATAACAATGACAATAAAACAATGGTGGAAATTTTGCTTCTGACGTATTAAAACATACAAATCTGGAGCTAGATAATTGTGCAATGAAGGCATAAAAAGAAATACTGGAGAAGTTTGTTTTAAAGTTGCAGACAAGCCTGATGCTTCTTGTGCAATCAGAGACAATTTTTGGAAATGAAAATAAATAAATGGGACAATACGGTTGGGTGAACTTACCCGTACTGTGAGTACCCCATCGCCACTCTGAGTTTGGCAATTGTGAGGTGGGAATGGTGGGGGCAGATGGGAGGCATAAGATGGTACAGTTGAAATGTATTTTAATTCAAAGTAATGTAACCCTCACTCACAAAACTTAAAGGCATACTGAATTTTGTGCTGCTGAGTTTGAGCCCTTTAAAAACCTGATGGTGTGTCTTTCATATTTGTTGTTCAAAGTTATAGTACATTTGTTTTTTGTTTTGTTTTTAATACTTCAGCAAGAACACAGAATATCATCTTTAGATGCCAAATAGCTAGCTCGCTAAACACCTTATAACATATACCTGTTTCTCTCTTCATTTTATGCATTGCCAGACTGAACTGTGGATCCGTTGCTTTGCTTGTGCAGTTTTCAAGCATCAACCAATCAAATTTTGTCAATTAGTTTGTGGTAGTTACTTGGCCAGCCTGTCATTCAACATTGCAATGAAGGATAAAGTGATCATTGCAACAAGTAATTACCCTGTTGTATCTGAATAAAAGAACAGGCCAGCCAAAGTTCTGTTGGCTCATAACCAAACACTTCGGAGTGACTGGTTGCTGCTGGTATAACTGTCGTGCCAACAAAGATCAGGCACACCCACCATCAAGTGTTGAAGCAACACATTCACTTGAATCATCCCCAACTCTGCTCAGCCTCATAAATCTTGTTTTTTTATGGATACCTGGACTCTAGTTGGACTTGTAACATCTGGGAAAGCAGGTAGGAACTTTGATTGCTTTAGGGAACTAAAGTAGCATTTGGATCTGTAAATGGCTATTACATCAGAAAACAAGCATACTGGCCATCACTCTCACCGTCGACGATCGCCGAGATCATCTATCAGCACAAACCTAACCAAAGCTTTACTGAAGTCTGCTTTACCCTTTCTGACACTGTCTCTTAGATTTGAATTAACACCTTCGTCACCTCTCTGCTTCTAGTGCAGCGGGCCTGTGAAATGCATTGTGGTTTAGGTTCTGGAGGACTGTAATATGTCAAAACCAGGTGCTCCACGTCTTAATGCAAGATGGCCAGTCGTGAGCATTCCAGTGCAGACCATCGCTCAAAATCCCTGTCCAGGCAACGAAACTATTGAAACTGAAAGCAGTTATTTATGAAGGAGGAAAGTGACATATATTAACTCAGACATGTCTTTATCTTTAAAATAATCTGACTGGTGAGCAGATATGGGGGCATATCATAAGCTGTTACTGAAATTTAATACCCGAATCCTGATGAATGCTTCTTTAATGTGGTAGATGGCTCCTGCAGACAAAACCAAAAGAAAGAACTTAGACTTGGATCTTTCTCTGGGTGTATGTCTGGCAGCAGGAGCAGTGGGGCAGCCTATCCTGCAAGTGGAAACTTCACCGCATGCAAAGATAAGAAAAGGGGGGGGAGCAGGGAGAGGAGGCAAGGGGGGGTTGCAGCTGGAAGACATTACACATACTAGTCATCCTCGCTGGAAAAGAAATGACAAGGAAGAAAAAGAAGAAACAAGAAAATAAGAGACAATCTTCAGATATCCTCAGATGTTATTTATTAAAGAGGAGAACCCCCCCACCCCATGATTGGATGTATACTTGCCTGGAGACTGAACTGTGCTGGATTCAGTTCCTTTTATAAGGTGCTTTGACTCAATAAAGATTTGACAAATGCTTTCCTTCACAATCACTGTTTCATCACATTAATTACCGTGTGTGGCAGCAGACGGTGAACGAACCTGTAGGATTTCAAACCCTTCAGGGAATCTCATGTGATACAATCAGAAGCATCAGGCAAACTATTATACAGACCTGTGGATGAAACACTAAAATATGCATTGTTTGAACATTTTCTTTGTTGTTTCATAACTATAGTGACTAGTACTCTTCACAAATCCTTTCATCCTATTATATTTGAGAACTTATTTGCTTACAACTAGTATACCTTAACATATTTGGAGGTTTCTGGAATTTGCTGTTGATTGAAGCAGTTTTACAAAATGAATCTTTTTTGATTAAAGGCTTACAGAACAAAACCCCATTTACACCCAGCATCATGTAAGTTGTAGCTTAACATAAAATCAGGGTATACATGCAAGCAGGAGGCACTTAAATTGGAATTACTGTCATTGTGGTGACTGTTCAAATTGGTTCCATTCTTAGAAAAAATAAATGTGCCAGACAACATGAAAGGTCCACCAGTGTGCAAATATTTATATCAGGCCATTGGAGTTAAACAATCCAGTAATGGGTTTTGTAAAGAAGTACATGCAAAAGTAATGGTTGCAAAATATTTTTGACATTTCAGATTTGGGGCTTTGGTAACCAAAAATGGCCTGTGGCAAAATTCTGTGTCAGAAATTTAGGACCAGTTTCTCACTGTATAGCTTCTGCTGTGCTTTCCCCCTCATTTTACTTTGTGTGGTGAATCCACGAATGTACGGAATCCGGGTGCTAGAGTCTTTGCATAATTCGACATGCTTCAGTCTGCACAGTCTGACATTTATGGATCTGAAGATTTTATTAGATCATTAGATTACTGCACAGAGTGACATGCAATAAAATTAAGCATTGTCTCTGAGCCTCTGATGGCTAAATCAATCATTGCTTTCAAGTTAAAATATATTACTTTGTTTGCTGAAAAAAAATGATACAAATGTAATTCAAAAATATGAAGATACAGACTATGAATTAGAAATGTCGTCCACTCACACAGCAGTCCAGACAGACTCTTGGCCCGAGGCATTCAAGTTCCCCCCAATTGCTAGTAAAGCGGAGCATCAGCCAACAATGGAAAACTGTGGTTGTGGGTAGGTTTCCTTGCATGAAAGCATGTAATTATACATTATACATGTGAAGTATGGATTTTGCTGAAAAAAAGCAAAAATCTCATTTTTAGAGAAGCAAAAGTAAAATTCAAAGAACCACACGGTTTTCCAGGATTATTTTCTGTCAGTTGAGTACAAATGAAAACTGCAAGAAAACAAAAACTGAAATTTGACTGAAACTGAGTTGAAATAAGATGACACTATAAAAGTTACTCAAGTATAAAAGAAAAAAAAAGCCAGATCACTAACTACAAAGGTGAGTCACAGACAGTGTGCCCATTCTTTCATGGCAGAAATTAACTGTCTGAATGACTTCATTTCCACCCACAAAAATGTTATATCCCACCACGACAGTGCAAAGATTACCAGTCCCATTAATAATTTATCTGAATTTGCCTGGAACTGAACTTGTCAGCATGTCTTCCCCTCCACAGTCCTCTGGAAAGCTCAATGTTCCAACACTTCTCTCTGCATGTGAAGCTTGTACTATACAGATGTACCCTCAGCCCACCAGGAGGGGAAGTGTAACAGCCACACAGTGATGATGAGGAAGCATGCACGGGTGTGGCGGTGCTCTGCTGTGGCAGCTCATATACGGTAACATTTTATAACGCTGAAGGCTTGTTTGCGGTGTAGACAGCAGCTTCATTTCCTCCCAAGTGAGCCGGCACACACTTGAAATCACACTCATTAGATGTGGGAAAGGACCTCATGTGAAAAACCCACTCAGTCTTTATGCAGTATTAGATTAAAGACATTCTGAAACATTGACCAGTGGCGTTGACTGCTCTTGAATCTGAAATGTTTTCATTCAAAACATGAACCAAAGTACATGTTAATACTGTTAGAATTTTACACCGGTAATATTACTTGGGTACTTTGACTTAAAATTTTCAGTGCACTTTAACTGTAATGGACTGTTTTCATATTATATCACTAGTAGCTTGCAGTGGCTTTCAGAAATTCTTTGCTTAAAAGATTTGCCTTTTGCATCTAGAAATGGGGTTAATGAGAGTGATTATCCTACTGCACAACTGCCTAATGTGCAGCAGGACCAAAAGAAATGCTTAAAAAGGCTAAAAAAAAGCTCCATGAGTGCTGAGAGGAACTCCAGGTTTATATAGATGTTGGACTCTCTTTTTGGATATCTACCCCCAATTGTTCCTTGTGCATGACTTATTGAATGACATATGAGTCCATAATTAGATGATCACATAGAGAAGAGCCAGTTTTGTCATCACCTACTTGACTAAACCAGTCGCTCTGGGTTTAGCTCCATTAGATCATCCTTTGGAAGTGCGCCATCCTTCCAGCGTGGTGTCATAAATACAGAGGTGATGGTGGGAATGAAAAATTGTGGTGTAAGGGGCAGCTGTACCTCTCTATAGTATTTATGACAGCAAACACAGAGGACACACGTAGATAAATTCAAAAACACATCATAACAATCCCGTGAAGGCTGCGACTTATACAGCTTGGTACGTCTGCTGCCAATTTTTTTGAGGGGACCAAGAAGGGGTCAACATTTCAAGAAGCTCTATGAAAAGTCTGTGGGATAAGGCACATTTGGGAATTTGCTTTATGACACTATTGTAAGCATAGTATGAGTCAGGTTTTATGATAGCTGACGTCATGTACTTCTGTCATGAATATGAAGGCTTGTTCCATGCCACAGACCACAATCTGTCTGAATGTATAGATATGGATATACATATCATGCCAAAAATATGGTATGATGTGTAAATAGCAGTAGGGGCCTCGATGCAGGCAACTTTGTCAGATCTCATGGGTCCAACTGGCATGTTTCTGAACAAGAAAGTCATGCTTCAAATATTTTCAGCGACACACTCTTACCCTTTGTGCACTTAAAAAAAGAAAAAGATTGTATTTGTAAAGAAGAGTTTCATCCTTTAAATCATGTTTTAGCTGTGTTTGCTGAAATGTGTACAGCCGACTAACTGATTAATGAAAATCAACTGCCAACATATTTCAGAATTGATTCCAAAAAAACTTCCCAACGTTCCCAACTATCTTTTTTTCAGATTTGAGTTTTGGCATATTTCTTTGCCATACAAGACTATAAGTTGAATACTCTTTGATTTCTAAGTTTTCGTTGGGCAAAGTGAGAAATTTTGAGTACGTCACCTTGGGAATGAAAAAAAGATAACCAGCTATGTGTTAGGTTGTCCTGTGATGTCTGGCAATGGGACATTGGCAGATCCTTTGTGTCTTTTGGGGTTCTGGTTTAGGCTTGTTCTGGCACATCTTGCAGATGCTCCTTTGCATTGGGGTCTGGAGAGTTCAATTCAGTTCAATTCAATTCAATTTTATTTGTATAGCGCCAATTCAAAACAACAGTCACCTGAAGGCGCTTTTTATTTTATGGTAAAGACCCTACAATATTAGACAGAAAACCCCAACAGTCAGACGACCCCCTATGAGCAAGCACTTGGCAACAGTGGGAAGGAAAAACTCCCTTTTAACAGGAAGAAACCTCCGGCAGAACCAGGCTCAGGG
>VUQI01021016.1:26974-54914 GCA_015106735.1 Paratilapia polleni | reverse complement strand
CCTCCCCTTCCCTTTCCTTTTTTTTTTTTTTTTTTTGTGAATAGTTTGTTCTATAACATTAAGAACAGCCTGCTGCCTGGATATTGTGTAATCCAATTCCATGTCTCCCTGATTGTTAGAGCTTAGGCAAGCTTTTTATTTGGCTGTTTGGCTTAACTAGAATGGCTGATGTTAGATCAATGACAGCTGATAAAGCTGACTCTACTTAAACAGCAACAGAAATGCTCAGTACTTCTTAAGGCAAAGGCTGTAGATGGCTTGGGTCCCTCACAGGTTTATTAACTATTCAGTAGTAGTGTAAAATATTAATATGTGGAGTTGCCACACAGTGATGGTGTCAGATGAAGCCTCTTAAAGTTTCTGCAAGAAAATGTTCCAAGCTACCTGCAAGATCATTCTGCTAGATAGACTCCTGCTGAGTCTGATCAAAACTAAAACACTGTCCAAAACATATTCGAGAAAACTTTATTAGAGGTGACAGCATGAATCTTAACTGAAACAGATAGTTGCATAACAACTATTATTTGATTATTTTTTCAGGGGTTGGCTGAGTTGTTTATTTGTTGCATATGTATTTCTTTTTCTAGTAAAATTACTCAACATGTCACAGATGACTGCCTAACTGTATCTTGTATTAGTACATGTTTTGATTCTTTTTAACCTTTGGTAACATAAAATAAGCTTTAGAAATGAAGAAAGCATGTGAAATACTTTTTGTCAAATACACAAACCATTAATCTAAGAATTTAAAATGCAGGTGTTAACAGTAATAAATTGATCGTGACTGCAGGAAAGTGTATTTGCTGAATTGAGGAAGTTAGTGATGTTTGCAATGTCATTCAGCAGAGTTCAGATGGTAAGTTGTTTCAGAGGTTGCACCACACCTTACCAAAGACATTTTTAGATTTTATCTGTAGTATGTAAGTTTTGCCTATTGAATAATGCTTAACAGTGCAGTATGATCAATTATCCTAGGTAGACTGGCTAAAATTATCATGCCTTAGTGTCATACAAAACCTAGACAGGTTTGTCTTTGCACTCTGCCTGTTCTCTTTAAATTAAGTCTTGACAGCAGAAAGCCAGATAAGTTGCTAGTTTACAAATTTTTCTTCATCAGGATCTTTCTCTAATCTGCTTGTTCTCATGTTCTTTTCCAATCTGTCTGGCTTTTTCCGTTTTCGTTTTCAGTTCATTTCCCATCTCTCTATCATTTCTCCTCATACTCGTGTGTGCATCTCTTCATTTCATGAATAATTCATGTTCATCCTCTAATTCATCACACGTCTGTGTATCCTGCAGAGTTTAAGGAGGCATTCCTGCTGTTCGACAGGACAGGAGATGGGAAGATCAGCTACAACCAGTGTGGGGACGTCATGCGGGCCCTGGGGCAAAACCCTGTCAACGCCGAGGTGCTCAAAGTCCTGGGCAACCCCAAGTCTGAGGGTGGGAGAAAAAGATTCAGCTTCCTAGGTGTTACTTACAGCAGCGACAAAAGAAAATCTCTTCTGACACAGACTTGTCTTATTTATTTTTTGCAGAGATGAACACCAAGATGCTAGACTTTGAGCAGTTCCTGCCCATGTTCCAGGCCATTGCTAAGAATAAAGATCAGGGGACAATGGAGGATTTTGTGGAGGGACTGCGTGTCTTTGACAAGGAGGGCAACGGCACAGTAATGGGAGCAGAACTACGTCATGTCCTCACCACACTAGGCAAGCTATATTTTTTATCACCTTTCATAGATATCTAGATGGAAAGACTATACTGGGATGACACTAGTTACATTTTTTTAACTTCCAGGAAAATATTATTCCCACCAATGATGCATTAAATTTATTTACTGAAAACTGAACATATGTATATGGTATCAACAGAAGATGACTCAAATGTTTGCAAATTGATTTGGCATCCCCTGATTTGCACGTGTATTTTTAGTGTTATTATTTTTATTTCTTTCCTAAACTTTAATTTATTTGTAGGTTTTAAATTACTTCCATTGTGTTCTATTTTTCAGGTGAGAAGATGACAGAGGAGGAAGTAGAGACGCTCCTGGCAGGACACGAAGATGCAAATGGATGCATCAATTACGAAGGTGAGAGCAGATGATATAAAAAGTCAAGATGGGATGCTGGCTACAATTAAGCTAATGCAATAAGATGTCATCATCACACCTAGTCTCAGAAATATAATAACAAAACCCCATTCATGCTTGACATTGTATGTGGGCTATGCTGACTTCAATTATTGTGCACTTTCTGAGAAGTTATTTGAGGGTTTTAAAAAAAAATTGTTTAAAGTTATGTAAATGCTAATATTCAGTTTATGGTGAAGTGTGAGTCTTTTGTCTATTTCACTGAGCCTTTTAAAAGGGGTAATGAGCATTAAATGTGTCACACAGACATAAATGTACTATTAAGCACACCAACTGTTCATATGGATCAGAAGGAATGCAAAAGTTCCTGTGATGTAGCAGAAAAGTAATCCTGCAGAATTCCTTCCTGTGACCTTTCAGGGGGCTCCATACCATTCTCGTTGGTGTCTTCTAATACTTGTTTTTACCTCTTCTGATTAATAGAGTTCTGTAAGAGGTCCTGTTTAAAAACGTCTGACGGTGTTTTAATGTTCTTCTTCTGCAGCATTTGTTCGCCACATCATGTCAGGCTGAGGGCCGGTACGGGCATTGTATACCATGGGATAGGACCTCCAGGCTTTCCTGCTTTTTAGTTGCTCAATAATCCAGCTGCATTAGGCCATCCTAACACTAGTCAGCTGTAGTTGCACTGTTTGTATTGGCAAACAGGAACAATGTACTGTTGAGCTGCTAATTAGATTTGACCTGTAGCTGTTTGTGGGAAAGCCTGGTGGTCTTCCTCATTTTTACTAGAGGCTTTGACCTATGTGTAGCCTCCTGCTGTTCTCTCCCCCTCTCTCCTGCAGCCCTCTGTCTTAGCCCCTGGCTGCAGCATGGCCCTCTGCATGTGTCTGTGACTCCCCTCAGTTTATGTGGGGATATGGTGGACACACAGGGAAGAGACTGGTCTCATTCAGGAAAAGCCTGGTGGCCTTTTGAACTGACTAGTGTGGTGATGCCGTTATGACGCAGCTTTTCTAATCTCATTTGCATGTCACTGGTACTGTTAAACAGGCCTTTGCTATACAGATGTCAGAGGTACTGCTCTGCTCAAAGATGCTACACACATAAGATGTACCTGTTCACAAACAGACGTGTTTTACATTTTTAGATGGTATAGTCACCAGCTTTAGGGAGAGTGGACCAGTCCCTTTTTCTACTAACCAGAGAATCGCAATGAGTGGCTCCTGTGCTGACTGTTTTCTCCTCTGTACTGATGGAAACTGAATTTATAGCTGCCCGTCTCTGAACTGGACTGTAGCTGCCCTGACCTTCTCCACTTTTCTCTGCTTCTCAGCTAGAGGAAAGCATACAGCGAGGATGGCTTCTCTAACCAGCTCTTTTTGGATCTTAAAAGGCCAATGGCTTTGGCTCAATAGGAGATAGAGATGATTACATCACCTCTTTCTCTCATCACCCTCTTCAACCCTTCTTTTGCTCTGGGTGAGCAGAATATGGTGGATCTGCCTCCAAATGCAGCATCTCCCACCCAGGCTCATCAAAGCTGGATGAGGAGGGGGATATTAGCTCCACATGCTGTAGTTGGAGCAGGTCTCTGTCAAGATTAAACCATCAAACTCACATTTTTCTCTCTCATTTCTCCTTTACAGAACTGGTCAGAATGGTTATGAGCGGATGAAGACGAAGAGCGTCCCACTTTTTCATGTACCCTCTTTTTTTTTTTTCCATTTAGCTTCTTTCCATGAATTATTTCTCCAACTTTAATTTAAGAAGTGCCTTTACATTCCTCACAAAAGATCCAGGTTTTGCTTCCGGGCCTTTTCACCTATGTCACCAACTTTTATTCATTTGGGTTTCTATTACCTGCAGCAACATTTCTTGTAAGAAAACATGAATTGATATGCAATGACTTTTGATTTTAGATAGGACATTAAAATATATATACTGTCACCAACCTGCTGTGTCATTGGCTAAGACATGCTATGGCTGAATAACAATGTTCCTGATTGTACGGTAAACCAGTATATTTAAAGCCGTACTATCACAAGGCAGAAAAAAAAATTTAGTTTCTGTGTTTTGAATTCACCCAGATTTTGTTGCTGCATTTAAATAAATGTTTTCTGAAAACTTATCTTGGTTTTGTTTGATTCATTATAATACAATTGAATGTATTTTGCTGTAGTGTCTCAGATTTTGCAAAGAATTGATGTACTTTATTTGTGTTGTTTTTGACTGACACAAGAGGGCAGCATTACTGCTGGAATCCGCCTTGCTTAAGGCTTCACTGAGTGTCAATTGTCAAAATATACAGTGCATAAAATAGACATACCTTCAAAAGGTCTTTGTGCTTACTTGAGCCAAATTAAAAGCAAATTATAATTGTGGTTCAGGTGTTTATGAATATCAAATAACACTGGTTGATAATGCAGGGTGTCGCTTGTTAGCAGCAGCTGTTTAGAAATATTTAAAAAAGAATATATGTTTTTTTTCTTTTGGCCATTCTTTAAATTTTCAGAGAAATGATAAAGCACAGAGATATGAGCAGTAGAAGGCTGTTTGGTGGCTTCCTGACCTTTTCTTCACTTTCCTCACAAGCAGCCAAAACTATTTCCCCTCATTAGGCACTACAACTATTGGAGTGTGGAGCTTATGTGTGTGGGGTAAGGTTCAGGGGGGTGTCATAGTCCAGTGTTGAATAGGTTGTCCACTAATTACTCGGTGTGTGTATGTGTGTGGTCGATGGAAGTCAAGGCTATTGATTATTTTAATCCTCCTATTTGTGAGTCTGTGATCCTCGTGGCTCTGCATTCGACAGGGGAATCACTAATGGGCCTCAGCACAGCCTGTCTCAGACCTCTCCCCGTCCAATTAACTTTCAACTGGAATCTGCCAGGAGAGAGAGCCGGGGGCTGGGCCCGGGCATGGTGAGGCTACATCCTCCTTTTTCTGCTCAGGAGCAACAGATTCACCAAATCCTTTACGTCTAGACTTTCTTCAGCTCTCTACTGTAATTCTTGTGTTAAAAGCTACTATTCAACTTTGATAACTAAAAGAAATCTGGATTCCAATTACTTTTCTTCTTTTAGGTGATTAAAAAGAAATTGCATATTCTTTTTAATATGATTCTGGTGCTTGTGGGTAAAAAAGCAGAGCTGAGACATTCAGTCATTCAATCAATAGACAGAAAATTCCAAAACTAATCGCTGAAGTAATATCTGAGGCAAAAATGGACTCATTCCAGCTTTTCAAATGTGAGTATGCATTACTGTTGGACAAAATAAGACATCTGATGATGTGTCTTCAGGCTCTAGGAAATTTTGATGGGCATGTATTCAATTGAGAATATAATCAGTAATGAAAATAATTGTGAGTTTCAGCACTCGTTTGATCAATCAAATATTTGAGGGGAATAACTGTGGGAAAGTGGTAAACATGTTTACAGTTGCACTATACTTAAATTCTAAATGTATTCGGATATTTAGTGGTCCATAAAGAGGCTGAAGGGGATAAGTGTGTGGGACTGACATTACCCATTTTGCGTGGACTCAAATACTGTTCACATAATTACATTATGAGGACTTGGCTTCCTTATAGGGACAAAAAGCTACTGTCCAAAAAGTAAATCATTAAATTTTAAGGTGCAGATATGTTTTAAGGTTAGTTTAAGTTGGGGTTTTGGTTAAGGTTTGGGTTAGGCAAGTAATGGTGTGTCTGTGTAGGGGAAAGACAGAAAGAAAGAGCCGAGTATGACATCTGTAAAATCACTGCAGTATAATCAATAAACTCAGAATTCAATCTATATTTTTAAAGAAAACAGATGTGGTTTTTTTTTTGGTTAATGGTGGGCTTTGTGTCAAAACCATAATAAATAATGTCAAGCCTTTTCAAACAGAGGACCAGTTTGGATTGTTTGTACAACTGATCCCTGTATTGTGTATTTAAATGTATGCATTACCTGCATTTAGTAGAGCCTGTGTGTATTATAAGCTGAGGTCAAAAAAGCTGAATATTTCCTTGTGTGTTAGTGTCTTAACATATATTGGAAATCCACACTGAAGCAGGCCCTATTTCGATTTTAACTATAGGTCCACGTAGCCATGTCACATATTCAATCCAAGTCAGTCCAAGTCATCAATTCAAATAAAAATAAAAAGGTTGTGTGCGTGTTTATAACTGTACATGCCTATATATAGCCCTGACCTTCACCATGCCAAAGCAACATGCAAGAACACAGACAATGTAGGTATAGATATTTTAATAGCAATTGTCAACTCAAACTTTTCAGTGTACTTCATAGCCAATCCCAAAATGAATGTGTTTACATATGATGATACTCTGACAAGGTATCTCAGATATGGCAGTGTAATTCTACTAATGTGTGAAATGTACAACATTAATGTAAATAAAACACTGGACTTATCAATTTTTCACCTCCCCAGTATCTTACAGAATCTATATATCCACTCACACACACTAACATGCCCACTTACTCACATACACACCTGCTCTCAAACACGCACAATATCGTCAATAATGCACTTGGCAATTAAAATTTCATTACACAAAAGTGCCATCAATGAAATGCATTTTGATATGTTTCCTTGTAATGTTCAGATGTTTTGTTTTGTCTTGCCAAGTGACATTCGGTGTCACAATCAAAACAGGAGAGGAGAGTCAAGCATCTGTTTATTCAAACAGCCTTATTTTAATCAGTATCGTCCCAATGCGGGCTGAATCACAACAGGGATTTAATTCTTTTCAGTTGGTCTAATTCACTTTGAAGCATAGGGGAAAGTATTTTACAATAATGAGTTGCAAGATATATATGCAGGCCACTCAAACAGATCGTTGGAATGCAGAGCATGTGTAAATAAATACTGTGCAGATAAAGACTGGAACACATTTGTCTCAGCTTTGTTATCTTAATGGCACCCTCAACACCATTATTGCAGTACAACAGTCAGACTTATGGTGTTTCATTTATTCTAGTTCTCACAATGTAAGTTAATATATAATACATTATAATTCTTTAGATATTTCAAAGCCACAATGTAGAATTTTTGCTTGGACCTATACTGTACATATTCTGAAATTCATATTTGGATACAAAGGGCACCAATAAATGCAGCTGCTCATGATGATTGCCACTGTTTGACTTAATTCAATTTATCTCTGATTTTCACTCAATTCTTTTGTCGTAGACGGCAATTTCTGTCTTTATGCAGATATGTGCATGTGTGTGCTTGCTTGTCTTCATGTATGTGCATATTTTTGTGTGTGCACTGCATTTCTGTGTTTGTGCATTAATTTGCATACGTACATGTTTGTATAAGTGTCAGTGTGTCCATATGTATGTTGGTGTTTTTTTTCTGCACCTCTATCTGTAAGGATTAAATTCAGTCTGGGTAGATGAGGAAGCCGGAGAAGGTGCTGTACTTATTTGTGTTTCCTCCGTGGACCTTCCCTCCGTCCAGCTGCACACACACCTCATCGCCTACGTCCAAATGCAGGATCACACTGTTGGAGGCATAGTCGTAATTCTGATCAGCATCCTGAGCAATGGCGCTTGCTCTTACCTGTCACCGACAGAGGACATACACATTGACAATTAGAACACGGACAAAACTGCACAAACAGCTGCCAGTGCCTCATACTCAGAAAGAGCTTCTTGTAACACAAAGCGTTTATGCTCATGTTTTTTTAGGATGGGTTGTAACCAAATTATTACAGCCTACACTTTGGAGTTATGGGTGTGACATAACCTCTATCAAAGATGCTGCTTAAACATATGGATGGGACTGTGACCTGTAACCTCAAAGGTGAACACAGCTACTCAGTCTTTTATTGATCAGATGCGGATGGGACCCAGGGGCAAAAGGCTGGGTGATGGAGATCAGCAGATCTTCATGGCTGTGGAGACAAGTGGACTCACTGGGGACAATGTTTTATCTATGGGAAAACTAGCTCAGCCAAGAAATGGCATCACTATCCACATCATCTATTGACCTGTTGCTTATGATGCTGGGCCAGCTCAATATGCATGATATTGAGTGGCTATGCTTAAGCTTGGCAGTTTCACATTTGCATGCTGTGTGTGAGTTTGGTATTATTGAGCAGGCAGCAGTGGATCTTTACTTGTTTGTTAACACATTTAATTGGATTTACTCTGTGTGGACATACATATACATGCCTAGATTGAGTTACTGTTGTACAAGAAACAGGATTTGTCCATTTATGACTCTTTGAGCTTGCCTGTGCATATAAGGGGCATAGATAGTAAGTATATATCTTGCAATATAAAATAACCTTCAGGCCTTTCAGATTGTAATTCAAATAATATTAAAGTGGCTTCGGTGTATTTGAAAATGCACAGAACATCAGCACTCCTGAAAAAAGAAACCCTCCTAAGTAGGATGTATCAATAATTCTGGTGTAGCAGCTCCAATCATCAGACATATGTCAGCCATCAGTGGCCTTGTGTCTGGCTCAGTGTCCATCTACGCTGGGAGCACTCAATCTATGTCAGCAGCCAGACAAGCCACGCACATATCCATGACAGCCACAGAATATGATCTGCAACTCAACTACCATCATGTCATTCCCATCACCGGGGCCTCTTTCTCCCCAATGAGCATGCATCAATTTGAAAACAGTCAATCGCAGAGTAACACAGCCTGCATTACTGTAACAAAAAAAACAAAACAAAGTTTGTTTGCCCACCACCAATCTGTTTTTCCCTTAACTGAATACACTGTTTGCCATCTATCCACCATGGAGCTGGATTGTATTGCCTGAATTATATCAGTAGGTGGTCCTAAATTAGATGATACAGCTTGTTGGTGACCAGTTATTAGGCCTGACCCTGTCCATTCTAAACCAGATTGATTAAGGGAGCAGAGAAGTCAGTCTCTGGGGGTTCGCAGCACAAAAGGCCCTCAGTAAAACTAACCACAGCTATTGTTAGGCTACTACAACAGTCTTGTTTCATTACATTACATGCCCTGATGGAATACATGTATATTCTGTAGTCCATCAGGGTATTTTTATGTGTGGGCTACCTAGGAAAGCCTAAGTTATTCTTGTTGATTCAGACCTTTTCAGTTTATCTAATTTTATTGTATTATAAGAAAATATTTCATTTCTTATTTTTATTTATTTATTTATTTTAGATTAAAACAGCCTACTCCTGTAATATTTACATTTTCCTACATCAGTGAAGTGTCATCTCATACAGACCTAATGACCAAGTTACTGTCTGCTTCATGTAGAGCTAGCTGATTGTATCTTACATTATTTAAATTTTTATCTGTCAAAGGCATTTATAAAATGGGTATTAAACATCTAGAGAATACAAAATTTCCTTTAAGATCTGAACAGTACAATTTTTTTTCTAAGTTTGGAGACCCTTGTGCTATCGTGCCTGCCCAATTAGTTTAATTAAGCATTAGGCATAATCTACCCTTTCTTGGGCCCTCAGAAGGCCATTTCTCAAACAACAACACCAATACATTGTCATCTGTAAAGGTTATATTGTTCTGCTTGACATGTGTAGTGACAGCCAATATCACATTTGCATCACTGGCTGCTTCTGACAGAGATGCTGTTGTTGTGACTTCCTATCGATACCAGGGATATGTCATCCTGTTCATTATTTTGGCCAAACAGTGTAATGGAAGAGGATGCATGGAGCACTTCCCTCCCTCAGGCCATCTCATATTTTACTGACTTTAATAAAAATGCTTTTTTAATCTGTACAAGAGAATAGCATTCATCTCTCAGCATATATCATTTAAACAACATATGATATTATGTCAATAGATGCTTTGGCTTATGTTTCTCTGCTTGAAGGAATATTACAACCCATCCAGTGATGCAGATACCAGACAGAGAGGCATGAGGGAGACATGGTGGGATTAGGGCAGGAAGCCGACAGAAGAGATGGATACGGCTGGAGGACACAGACTGATCCTTGTGAAGCAGGCAGCATACAGTGCTGATCCTGGAGTTGGAAGGGTTGTAGGCCGTGAGGCAGGGGCCCCCGGGGCTTGCCTGTGGCTGTCTCTGTCTCCGCCTAGCCCTTTCATTATAGGGCCTTCAGTAAACACGCCTGGGAGCTGAGGGCCACAGGCGAGAAGGAAGGAGGAGGGAGGGGGTTGGTGTGAGGAGCAGCTGCAGTGTCATTTTCTATACAAGTGGAGCCGGAGCACAAAAGACAGACAAGGATAGACAAAATGAAGGGAGAGTGGAGAAAAACAAGGGCCAGAGAGTTGAGGAAGGGGGGCCTAGAGTAACAGACTGATCAAGCGAGGCTATTTTGTGAGACCAGGGAGATGTGGGGGTATATGAAGTCTTGTTTTTATCTGTGGTGCTTTGCTCCACTGGTAATAAAACTGACAGGATTCATTCACTGTGATATACTGACCTCTTAGAGCGGAGACAATAGAAAAGTAGCTGTTAAACTTACCTAAGGGACTCCAGCACATGGCAGGAGGGTGGGGGTGGGGGGTGGGGGGAGGGGGGGGGGGGGGGGGTGGAAATAGAATATTTATTGAATAGGTTTTCCCGCTCCTCTGGGAGCCCAGGGATTACATGGCGACAAGCGACTTAAGCACTGAACCGTGCCTTAGATTGCTATTACCTGCCATTCTGTGTTATAGTCTGTGGTCTGTGGCACCTGTGCGCACCCTGACTTCTCTTAATTATTGTGTTTCATCAGAAGCATATAATCAGATTTTATTTAGAAAAAGACAACATTCATACAACACATTTTGCTGTGTATCTAAGTTTTTGCCTCTCTGTCTCCTTCTGTGGGAGCTAGTACAGGTACCGGTCATTACAGCAAGTGATGACATTTTAACATTACTGTGTGAAATAACTTGACCTTTAACTGAGCTATTAAAAGAGACTGTGTAAGGTGAAAATACAAGGGAGAGATTAAATGAGAGCTGAGACAGTATCTATTTGTCTACATTGCATATTTCATCAAGAAAGTTTAATATATAGATATATACAGAGTGGAGCATTATACAAATGTAAATGAGTAGATGAACAGCTCACATACCAGTTAATGAGGGGAAAGGAGAGGCATTCTGTTGAGAAGGTATGCATGACATATTACCACCCTTCGCAGCATAGAGCATGCCAACATTAGCAGGGCCTGTCTTAATAACACTTGCTACCAATCTGGAATATTAACCAGAATTCAACTCATATATCCTAGACAGTGATTTGGTGATAGAGTGATTTAACACATTAATAACAGCACTGGCATCAATGAGAAGTGCATTTAAAATGATTTCTTTGGAGCAAGGCTGCATCAAGATTAAATCTTTAAGCATCATAATGGTATAATAGATATAGCTAGCATATTTTCACATTTGCCTACCAATTTTGTTTCATGTGCTTCATAACTGTGCAAATGATATAAGTGGCAGTTAATCAGCTGAACAAGAATAGGGTTGATCAAACTTTCACATCATACGCTGGAATTAAATTCTAAGTCAATTACAAACATGGAAGCAGCTGAAGTGTGACCCCCTTCAATCACAAATCCTTTGCTGCTCTGACGCGATGTCATGCTGCAATGATTTGTGAAAGTTAGATCGAGGTGTGAGCAGGTAGGCTTTACAGGGAGGGGATTTACTGAGGGTAATAGGTATTGGATCTACAGGAATCCCAAGGAAGCCTTGCCACAGTCAGCACATCCTCCTGAGATCATGTCACATGACATGAGTCACACTCCAACATCCAATGCAGCGTGCCAATTTTAAACATTATTAGCGAAGATAAAAGTGAAGCTATACAGCTTATATTCCCAGAAGACAGTTATTGGCATTCAGAATTAATTAATGTACTGATTTTAAACTGTCTCTAACAAGCATCTGCACTTGCTCAACTAGTGCATGAACAAAGCTTGCAAAAGCTGTTTTTTTTTCTCTCTCTCTCTCTCTCTCTCTCTCCCTTTCTCTAGTCGACCTTGATCACTTGTCAAGTCGAGACGTGTTGAGTGGGTGTCCATTGGTCATCATGCCTGATCTCATCCTGGCCTTCACCACCAGCCTCCCAGATGCATCGTCTACCAGCCCACTGTCTCCAAACCTCCATTAAGTCATCTATCTTCCTCTGCTCCACCCCTGATCTTGCCATCAACTCACTTGTCTTGTTTTGCTCTCCCTTTTAGAGTCTTCAAGTGGACGTCTCAGCATGTCCCTGTCATGTCCAGTCTCTCGTGCTTCATTCATTCTCGCTGAATCTTTCTGAGATTATTCTCTTGGACTGGCTGGCTAACTAACACAAGGTTATAAATTACCTTTTCTGTTAGAAAGGTAACAACACAAGCGGAAAGAAAAAGAGACAAATTTGTGGCAATGGCATTTCTTTCTTCTGAAAAAAAAAAAACAGAAGGCAGAGAAAAATATCCAATAAAGATTCAGCACCTACGGCAATGGTAAAACAGTCTGTTTGATTCTATAGCCAGGAATGCAACCTGTCAAACACAGTGCCCATTTAGTAAACCCTAGCCACTGACTGGCCTCAGGCACAATACCCACCTGCCTCAGGGCTTCAATAACTCCAAACATGATCAGGCATTCTGCAGAATTTCATTTACACTCCATTTTCGTCTACCAGCAGCTCTGTTTGGGTAGATCGCTGTTAGGTGAGTGCTCTATTTAACAGAACTGTTTAAAGAGGCCAGCTCACGGGTGTCAGATGGACCTGAGTGAGGTTAAATAATTGAGTTGAGTGAAAAGATAATTAATGGAGAATCAATGAACAAGCTGGGAAGGGGTTAGGAGAGGAAAGTATAGCGGGTGTTCAGGGGATCCAATCTAAGATGTATAAATTATTTAGCAGTCTAAAATGACTTGAATGACAATATAGGGCATTAGGCAAGCAGCCTTAAACACATATTCACCTTTGTGGTTTCATGCATATACAACAATGCGTCAAATATCAAACAATGGTAAATGATGAATTATTTTAAACATTTAGTTTTATGTCTAAAAAACCAAGTCTCATCCTGTTTTAGTACAGCTGTGGTGATAAACTAAACTGTGCGCATGAAGCAGCATTAGTCTATGTGGATGAACAGTCCTTGATGCACTACATGTCTAGAGAGTGAGTTCTGAGAAGAGTGTATTTGCATTTAGAGTCCTTGATGAATGAATGAATGCGTAAAAAGAAACTTGAAGAATGTTTCCTGAATTTGGAGTTCTCTGATAAAATCCCTGTGATTTATCCCACCTCTCCTCTCCTCTTCCCCCCATCAGCCCCTCTGTCTTTAATTAGTGTCTGGGGAATGAAGGAGTGGATGAGTGGACTGTCAATTTTACATTCATTATTTATTTAGCTGAGGTGTAAACTGGCTGGTCCACATTCTGACAGACATTTCTCTTGTGCTCTTTTGCACTTCTGTTTAGGCGATAATCAAGCTCTGTGTATGATACTTACTAATTAGACTGTTCCTTTCGGCAGCAGCGGCTGCATTCTGCCACTTGTCATTTAGCCACAGTACATGTGGGAATGCAAATACCTGTAGCTGCAATTTTAGACTGTATAGCATGAATTCACCTTAATGAGGAGAAAGATTGCTGTTTCATTCTTTGGCTGTCATGTTGCCACCTGCTAAGTGGAATGTGCTCTGAATCTGAAGAGCTCAATGTTACAGAGGTGAATATGAGTCAATCGTAAGACAGGATGGTCAGCCGTAAGGAAAAAAAAAATCTGTTGCATGGTCATGTGTGTGCATACATACAAATACATACTTACACATTCTCTATTTTACACACTCTTTCATGCATGCACATCCTCACACACATACGCACACACACTTTTACTAACCAGTCCATTCTTCTTCAGGTCTGCCCACATGCTAGTACCGTCACCACCTCTCATTAGAACATGGTAGGTGAAGAAGTAGATGCCAGGCAGAGGGCAGGTGAATTTGCCGGTGCTGGGCTCATAGTAGTTACCCACATTCGTCACCACATCATCAAACTTCAGTATTTCATTGCCCTCGTGCTGCTTGCGTAGCCCTGCATAAAAGGCAATTTTGGGAGTGTAGAGTGAGGGAGAATAGCCACCAGGGCCCGGACCTGGCGGACCCTGTGGCCCTGGTTTGCCTGGCTCACCAGGGGGTCCACGTGCTCCTGGAGGGCCAGGGATCCCTGGAGGCCCTCGAAGCCCAGATTTTATCTTCTTCCCAGCGTAATCCTGGGGAGGTGGAGACACAGCTGTCAGCTCCTGGCCTGGCTGAGATGTGGTGTAGGGATCACATACCATCCTGCAGCTTCCAAGCATTTCATAATGGCTCCCTGCATTTCCGGCATTCCCTCCTTTGGTTGTGTGGACCAGCAGGGGAATGGCCACCAAGAGTATTAGAACCATTGCTACACCTACAGCAGCTCCTATGACACGTTTCCTGCGACTGAGCCGTGAGGCGGCCAGCGTGAGGAAGTCCTCTTCCCCCTTAGCTGGAATAGTGCCGGCCAGGATGAAGCCTCTCAGAGAACCAGTATGGTATGCAAAGGTGAAGAGGGATATGGAGAGGATTGGGGGGAAACAGCGTATCACTGGATCAAGTATGAATGAGAGCACAAAATGGAAGAGAGCCACGAGAGAAACCACCAGAGGAGAAAATCCAAGAGAAATTAAAAAAATGTCCAGGGTTCAAATGATTTAAAAGCCTATATCATTCAAATGATGAAGACTTCACACACCACAGTTTTTAGAGAAATAAACACAAAAATCTTGATGTCTCTTTGTGGTGACACAGTAGCAAAAACATAATTTAATTGATTAAGTCTGCTTTGCTTTTTTATGACTTCTCCTGGAGACCCGCAGTTCTGTTCAATTTTCGGCATCAAGCAGAAACCATATCTGGCAGTGAGACGGTTATTGTGAAAGCAGAGCTTAATTAGAAGTATGCTGAAGTGAGAGCTGGTGCCAAATTCAGCTCACTGAAGAGGGAGTGGAGGTTCTGTTTGTTTTGTTGGATGAAGAATAATCTACAGTTTGTGAGATGTTGTTTTTTTTTGTTTTTTTTGTAGTTGTTGTTGTTGTTGTTGTTTTCAAAGAAAAATCTTTGAAAAGAAAAGCCCCCCCCTCCAAAGCAGAGGATTTCACTTCATGTGAATATCTCACTTAATGCCATGGGTGTTAAGTGAAAAAAGTTCATCAAAGATCTTTTCCTGACACAAGCATCCTATGAAGTCCCACTTTTATCTGTTTACATTAAAAGGATGTTTTTCAGGAAACCAAAAACAATTTTGTTGACTTGGGCGTGTTTTTGAAAGATTCCTCTTCTGGCTATAGCTCGATCTAAAAAGAATGGTAAAAAGAGCAGAGACACTCAATAAATGATTTGTTCTGACTTACCACATATATGTACATAATTTAACTGTGGCACAGCATTAAAAGAAAAAAAGTAAAAAATAAAATAAAAAATAAAGTGATAGAACTAAAATTATCAATTTAAAATAAAGGTGGGAATAATGTTTTCTAGAAATAAGACAACTAGTTATACACATATTTTTATAGGTGAGGCATTTATTCACACAAAATACCTGCAATGAGTCTCTGGTTAAATGCGAATAGCTAAATAAAACTGAAAAATAAAACTCACCATCGGGTTTTTATAATCCCTTAATTTCTGGAGGACAAAATCTCGGTGCCTCAGTGTACTTCACGCGTCCCACCAAATGAAAGAACGACTTTGGACCGCTACAATGCCAAATGGAGAGCTAGAGAGCTGGAGAGCCGACGGGCGCGCAGGAGATGCCAGGAAAGTGAGTTTCTCAATCAGAACGTAATCCCCTCTTTTCTTTCCAGGTAGAAAATGAAGTCTAAAAGATACAAACTTCGGAGGAATTTAAACCCAGTAAATATCTGCTTGAGCACTTTTTGACGCAATTCCAAATGAAAAGCGCACGGCAATCTGACGCTCCTATCCAGAGTGTCTGTCCACTGTATCGCCTTTCGCAGCGATTGGTCCATGGGCAGTCCTAGTCTACACCTGTTAGATTTCTCTCTCTCTCTCTCTCTCTCTCTCTCTCTCTCTGGTCTTTTTTTTTTCTTGCTAAAACGGACATTTATTAATTAATTTCTTGTTAAATTCTTCTTTGTACAATTGTAGTTACAAATATATTATTATTTTTATTATTATTATCATCATCATCATTTTATTACTGTTATTGTTGATGATGATGATACCATTATGGTGCATTTATTTACCTATAAACAGATACAAATGTGGACTAAACTACACTTATTGTTCCATCTGTAGCTTGTTAGCCTGACATTCACCTGTTGTTGGAGGCTAACTCTTTGCGAGCAAAATGTTTGATAAAGTGTTGCAAAAGGCAGCCAGATGTTTTCATCTTCTGTGTGCCAGGCAAGGGAGGACAGAGGAGGGTGACTAAGTAAAAGCTGCCTCGGCATGATGTGTGAAGAATGGAGAGGAGACACTAAATGTTCCCCAGACCATTGTCTGTGTGTGTGACTCGCATCCCACTGCTATAAAGCCTCATTAGTGAGACACCCTGCCCCAGACATTGTGCTGCTCTTTTTCTTTTACCTAAAAACTCAACACACAAGCACATGCAATGCCTGCACTTTGGTGTTTACACACATGTATCCTAGTAGACATATGGAGGAATACACAGACAAAGAGTTTTTACACCATTAGTTCTGGAAAGTCATGTTTTGTATCCTTGTATCAGCATTTCCTGCAGTTTTAGTTACCACAGCATCACTTTCACTGGTGAACACTTTTAATTTCAAAAACATCTTGGGCAGATTTTCAGTTCATATCATCATTTCCTTGGAGTCTTGTGTCACCTGTCTGACAGGCACAATCACACATCGGCGAGTTTAAAGTTTAATGGCCGAAGCAGTGGCAGCATGGGGAATAGGTCTACATACAGTATTGATGACTCCCTTTTCATCAACCCCCACCTCCTTGACCTCTGTCTCCTCAGATATGGTGACCACTGTCTGGTAATGTAGGGATCATCACCTTATCCCATTGGACATGAGATGGATAATCACCAAGTTTTAAGGTACCTTTCTATGGATGGTTTGGATTTAGTGGGATATTGGTGGAGGGTTTGAAAGGTTTGGGGAGCGATATCATGGAATATTTCTATTGGGAAATGTTGGTGTAGCTGAGCAGCAAGGGGACAAGTTAAATGCTGTGTCAGTCCCAGTTTGCAGGTCAGTCAGTCTGGCCCACTAGAACAGTGCTCAGAGCTCCTAGGCAGCATGGGGAAGATAATCATTGCCAACAGTCAGAGGCAATATGCTCAGGATTGGATTTTTAAAGCCTGTTAAAATATTACTGAGGTGATTAATATTGAAATATGTGCATGTCTTTCACCTGTCTGTTCCCTCTCTCCCTATTGTCTTCCTGATTCATTCCCCTCACTATTCACGCTCACCTAAAATTTCAATATTATGCATTATGTTGATGAAATGTGTCTTCTTTTTATTAAGTGCAATTGCTTTATCATGTTACCTGTTCTGATTTCACTGTGACTCACACTGAATCAACTGTCACCAGTAGCAAAAGGGCCATAGGAGAATAAATACTGGGCTTTTTGAGTTATTAGTTTGTTTAATAATTAATTTCATATATTATGATACACCAAGAATAAATCTCTGTCTTTTGTGCACATGCCGGCATAATCTGAGCACTAGCTTTTCTCTCCACTCCTCTGTGTAAACAAGTAAGAGGGAAGCAGAAACTTATTTATGGCCACATTACTCATGTTATATTTCTCTTCTGTTGTGATTGTTTTGTCTGCATAGTTTCTTAAAGACATACTAATTCTTCAGTGCAGCTATCCACTGAAGAATTAGTTGTTCAGTTTTTAAATAGTTTTGCTTTTACACAAACAGATTTTTTTCTTGCACACAGACTGGTAATCAGAGGAGCTATCTCAGTGATATATATAGGAAATTCCATTTAGGTATACTGCATACAACATACGATACATTTTGCTTTGACATGGCCCGTGCATGGAGTGCAACCCACACATACTGAGCACCAGTTCTTTCATGGATGATGACATATTGTCCCCTAGAGGCACGTAGCTGCAGGAGGACTATCACTCCCAGGGGAACCACCGTTCACGTTTTCCATAGTTAACACTGGCAGGTATTCAACTATCAAGCTCCCATTCTTTGCTATGTAGATTGTACTCTAGTGAATCAATTTAGAGGTCATTAGGGACATAAAGGAGGTCTGTGACAAGTGATACACTGTACAGATGAGAAAAAAGATGTAGTGAGACATCCCTGCATTTAAATGTGATGTCTTTACATGAGAAGTAACATAGGCGAGTTTAAATGTGATACTTTTATTTGGCCTGTCCCTTGAAAATATGGCTATAGTTGGATGTACGGTGGAGTATAAGGAAAGAAATGGAGGTCTTGCAACACAAAAAGATTATGTCACAACATGTATCTTTAGCAAGACATTTAAAAAATATGATGTCTGTTTATTTTGGCTAACTATTTGGAATGCTTTATTTCCCTCATTGCTTACCTGAGAGTGTGTGTTGCACTGTATTGTAAGTGTAGACTTGTAAGCATAGCACATGAGTGTGGATGTGCCTATATCCTGGTGCTCTGCTGTTTCATTAGGGTCTGATTATGGGGCCTGATGCAGAGTGACAGTGTGCAGATTGAGTTGCACAGCCACTCTAATTCTCTCTATTAATAACAACCCTCCACACTGCCGTCCTGAACCACATTTATTAATCACAATTTGTCATCTGTCCGATGCTCCACCCTCTCCTTCTCCCTTTTGCTTACCCTCCCTCTCTTTAGTTGTGTTCTCCTCCAGCCTCTCTCCCAGCAGGGCCAGTTATCCCTTGCACCTCTCCACCTCCACCTCCTCCCACCCTCTACACCAGCTCCATTCGCCATCAACTCAGAGACATGGCCCAGCATACAGAGGGATGTTCTCACTCTCCCCACTCACACACACTCTCCTACTCACTTTAACTGCGCTCTGGATTGAGTGCGATTAATCAAATGCTCTCCAGCTTTAATTGGCCAAATAACCGTTAACAACTTGGATTGTGTGGACTATTTTAGTAACAATTTGCTGAAGATTATAATAAATTACAATAAAACAAAACCTCAATTTACAATTAGTGAATAGTTATGAAGCACGTTGCTGGCCTCGCAACACATCCAGGCCTTGTACAGTGTAATGCATCATTATAAGGATGTTCAACCATTCAGTGAGATAGCATGCAATGGCCTTTTGGAGCACAATGATTCTTTTTAGCATTAATCCCAGTCATCTGAAATTTCTATTTACACAAATGCTGGCATTTAATCAATATGTATGCTGGGGATATGCACAATGTATTATTTCATTATAGGTGTGAAAATATCCTCATAACTAAAATCACATTTCTGCTCATGTCTCATTCAAATGGCCCTTGACCCCACAAAGAAAGATGATTTATGAGTCAGCCGGTCCCCTAGGTCTTGCTCTGCCATTCCAATTTTCAGGCTAAGGTTACGCTCATTATATTGACACTTTTAGGATATTCATTTACACTGAACTCCAATTTTACCACACAGCAGAACTTTTCAGGAGTTACAACCGTGTAAAATCAGTCTGATTGTTCACTGCAGCAGATCTAAAAAGCAATGCCTCCACTGCTGTGCAGCACTGTTCTTCTAATTACACCACAACCAAACCAGCTCTCCACTCCTCAGCGCTACCCTCCACCACCCTCCAGAACCAAGGTCCCTCTACTGTTTTCTTTGAGCAGAACTGGTGTTTGGGGGAAACAGAGGCGATTTTCATGTGCAAATGTCAGTCAGTCAGCTCCCAGCAATCACAGCCCCGTCTTCTCCAGAGATCGGGGCTTGAGACACAGCCTGAATAATTTAGCAGCTCTGTGCCAGCGTGCTTTAGGGTCGCAACCTTCTAAAGTGATGACAGAAAGACGTTGGCTGACTTCCCCTCCCATTCACTCCCATTACCACTTATTTACCGTTCATGATTCCAGGCAGACAAAGCAAAAGGCCCACACTGGGGAAGAAAAATCATTGGCGCTGTATAAACTGTGTCATAAAGCAGAGCACAACCAAACAATGACATTTTCAGAGCATCCCCAAGTCGGAGGCGATCCCCTCCTGTGCTACACTATGAAATAAACACACGCCGCACACATGATCACCCAAGCCAGCAGTCACAGACAAAAGAGATGATGGACACACACAAAGAGAAAAGGTCGAGAAGTGACACACAGCAGGGAGAGATGTCAGAGCAAAACCCTTACCGCTGTATAGGTTTGGATTAAGATTCAGATGGTAAAAAAGAAAAAAAAGAAAAAGAAAAAACACCCAAATCTTTTATTTCAGAGAAGGAAACATTACAGTGATTTTCAAGGTATGACAGGAGAAAGAACAGAGAAATAGAGGACAGGGTGAAAGAAATTGATCTGTCCGTCTGTACAGACACATTCTACATTTCTATCATTCAGAGGGAGACAGACAGCACTTGGTCTGACAGGGGTGGTCATCAGTCGACTCCACCGGAGCTGTGACAGCAACATGACGAGGATGAATAGACTGTCCAGTTATTCCAACCAAAACACATGCTGTTAGAGAAATCATACATATCCCCACTAAATATTTTTTTCATTTATGTCCTTTACACCCCTTGGTTAATTATCTTTCTGGCCATAAACAGCTCATAGTTTTGTGTGGCCCATAAACAACATTTACTTCCATATGTGTGTCATCTTTTTTGTCCTTCAGAATTTATGATTTTTATCATATCAGGAAGATATCATTGGAGTGAAAGGAAGCAGCAGTGAAATTCGTGTTAGTGATACAGTGGGACGTTCCCATGGAGATGTCAACTGTGATAGCCTATTAGTCCAGTTGGTGAGATGTGGGATTGTTGAGAAACACTGGGAGGCATGAACAACATTTCCTGCTTTTCCTATATCCCTCCCTTTAATGCGTTGTCTTGTACTGTTGAAATACAGTCAGTCAAGTTAAACGTTCTGCATTCATAGGCAACTTAAAATGTCTGTGTGGCCATGTGGTTTGACCTCATGTCATGGGAATGTTTCACAAGGGCAGGCACAGGGGAAGGCAGGACATGAGAGATCTCTCTGAATTATTGAGAGTGATTATTTGGTGACTTATGGCTGGTGGCTGTCAGGTACGGTATGACAAATTGTGCCAAGCAAGAATTACACTTTCTCATTTCTCCAATGTCTATTTATCTGCCTTTCTCTCCCTGACCACTCTTCTGCTATTGAGCACTTATCCTACTAGCTTCTCTGTCCTTGTACTAGTGAGTTTTCAGACTGACTTTAAGGGCATGTCCTCAGAAGTCCTGTAACAAGGCAGCATGACAACTGTAGGGTTTGCTTAGGTGTGGTTATGCTTTTTAGCCATGCTAACAGCATGACTACATGACTACTATTTGTTGGTCAGTCAGTCAGCTCACCAATTTAGACCAAACTGAAATATCCCAGCCACTGTAGATTGGCATGAAATTTATGATACATACGTATAAGTATCTGTTTCCCTCAAATTTTCATCTAGTGGGTTATCACCCAGTGTCTGATTTTGTTTTGATGGATGAATTATTCCTCAAAAACAAAGGTGTGATTCTCATTAAAGAGGCAGTATCACTATTACGTCAAAGTTTTATTTTATTTGTCAAATACAGAGCATTAGTGTCCCTGACAGCTTAACCTATTAGTGTAGGTGTAGATTCTTAATTGATTTTTTTACTTACACTTTAAGAATTTGACTGATAATCATCCTCCATTTTCTTCCACTTACCCAATTCAGGGTCACTGGAGCCTATCCCAACAGTCACAGGGTGAGAGGCAGGGTACACCTTGGACAGGTCGCCAGTCTGTTACATGGCTAACACATAGACACAGACAACCATTCATGCTCACATTCACACCTATGGCCAATTTAGTATTACCAATTAACCTAATTAGCATGTCTTTGGACTGTGGGAGGAAGTACTCGGAGAGAGCGTAGAAACTCCAGACAGAAAGGCCCCAGCAGCCCGGTGAATTTGAACCCAGGACCTTCTTGCTGTGAGGTGACAGTGCTAACTGCCACAACACCGTGCTGCCTGGCTGATAATCATATAACATCAAAAAGATCAAAAATCCTATTGATTGTCACACAAGACTATATTGTACAGTTAAGATCCTGTGCAACAGTGGAAATTATTTCATGGGGATATGAAGAAGATTTTAAAGGTAGTTTTCAATGATGATAGGGTTTGAGAGACCAGAGAAGTTATTCCCCCTTCATGGGCCAAGCAGGGAGAAAGGTGGTTAAAGAAGACCAGGAAAAGGAGAGCTCAAAGGCTGGCAGTGAGCATTGCATATAGCCTGACCACTAGGGCTCTTACCAAAGTGCCAGGATTTGCAAAAAAGAAAAAAAAATGTGGCAGCCAGTAGAAAAATTGGGAAAAGAAGGGAGGCAACAGCAATTAGGCAGCCAAATCATTCTGAACAAGCACCGGGGGCTGCAAGAAGTGTTTTTGATGGAGTAGGAGGAGAGAGATGCAAGGGAAATTATTAAAGCTTTAACATGGAGCTGGTCTGATGCAGTGCACACTGTAGGTGGAGTTCACTTAGTGAATAGATAAACTGATGGATGATGAGTAGACACACAGCATAGGGACAATCTTGACTTTGGCTGAGCCCATTAAGGCTGAGAACTTCTCTCTCAGTGAATAATAATTTCCTAAGAATATGAAGTTTGGGGTTCTTCAAGACTTTTCATGGTGTATGCTATAGTCTTGCTTCTCCTTGAGTGGTTTTGTTTTTCTTTTTATTGTGAACATACCAGGAGACCTATTTTCCCATTTCTAATTGACATTCCCAGTTGCATAATGTTTCTAACTGACTGATCAGGTATCAGAGATGGAGTTCTTTGTGTAAATGCAGTCTGAATAATTCATACAGGGCTGTCAGAGAAAGAGAGAGAGAGAGAGAGAGAAGGGGCATTTTAGAAATCAGCTCGCTAGGCCCCTGACCATGAATAATTGATCTGAACTGATTAAAGTTTGCAGTGATTACCCCTCACCTCCCCAACAGATGAAACGCCACACCTGTGTTTGCTGTCTCTTTACTAATTCTCCTCTTTCTTTCTTTCCTTTCACTCAAACATGTTTCAATTAAGCACATGTGGTCACACTCTGTGTGCTGGAATGCACAACACTTCATTATTAGTGGTGTCTTCAGAATTATCTCTGGATTTCCAGCCAATATGCTGAATTTCCTCTTCTTTAAAGGTGTGTTTACTCAGAATTCAATTCATTGCATGTTGTGTTTCTATAAAGAAAACAATAATGTGTTACAGGTCCATAATAATAAAAAAAAAATGCAATTAATCTATCATCTAACTGCAATTCCAAATATTAGGCCTTGATTAGCCAGTGAAGTGCTGAAAAACGCATATCTTCTCCTCCTCCCCCCTCAGGCAGTGAATCCTCAAATAACCACAGACTCTGTCTCAAATACAAGTGTAATTACAATAGGCATACTGTCTGATACGCTGTAACACTTAAAGATACTGTGCTCCCAGCAGAGCTACCCTCACCACATCTGCACTTCAGATATCACATGCACAAACGCACAAAGCAGACTCACTGCGCATCTGGGCTGCTTCTCACTTCCCTCAACCTTCAAGGTCCAACTAAGGATGGCACTTTGATCCGTGTTCCAGAACCAAAGAAAGAAATGCGTGACAGAGAGCGACTTGAAGGTGGAGAGAAGCAGGAAATGGGAGGGAGTGCGGGAGAGTGACAGCTAATGACAGTAGCTACAAGCTGTGACCTTTAGAGCAATCACACAAGCATGACGAACCAGGCTCGAGGTGACAGAGGATCTGGCTACTTTGGAGGAGGATATTAAGAACAACAAAGCTTTGTGTGTTTGTGGTTAAGCAGTCATGGTCCAGCAGTGGTAATGGAGATTATATCTATACAGGTGATCAATAACTCTGTTATTTTTGTCAGAGGACCATGGTTAACTGTAGGTAAATGCAGTTAAAGATAAAAATAAACATGCAAGCAGCAAGGTAAGCATGACAGTGTGCATATGCTGCTCCACATTACTGATAATACACACTCACAAACACGCACACTTTGTTTGCCACTAATTTGCTTGGTAATTACTGAAAGGTAAAGAAAAGAGAAGGCTTCCAACTAAATTTACACCCGCACATCCTCTCAGGACCATTCAAGTTTTTCCTTTTTTTATATATATATTTAAGCCCACAACCTGCACAGTGCATGTAGCTACAATTTTGCTGATAATTTTCTAAAGATTTTTTTTTTTTTTTTTTTTGGATGATTCAATATTCTCCAGGCACCCATTGTTTTTCCCCAAAATATTATTATATGTAAATATATAACAGCTTGAGGTTTGCATAAGAAATCAGTCAGTCTAGACCACTTGTCAACTTTCTTCCCTTTACACAATTCTGCAGAGATGTATTTGCATGTGTAGTCTACAGTCATGCTAGCAGCACTTTGAGACAAAAGGCACTCACACAGTATGAGATTTTAGCAGTCTTATACATTTATTGCAAGCCACACCGTGCAACATTAATCTTATAAAGTTTATTTGATGTGTGCGCACAGTGATCATACCTACTGAAACTTAGGCTACAACACAGGTCTGCAACTTCTCTGCTATTTCATTTTTCATGATTATACAAACATTGCCACATAGCCACTAGATTTTTATCACTGTGGAAACACTCATTTTGCATATTTACCTTCATCTATCACATCTGGATTGGTTTTTCATTTTTTCCAAAAGCAGGAGTGCCTGCATGTCATTTCATGCTATATTGTTCATATGTTGGTAGCATTTTAACATGCTCATGATGATCTTAACATAGCATGTTATCGTGCTAACATTTGTTAATTGCACAAACCCAAAAAGCTGAAGCAGGCTGACATTATTCTAGGTAGGCTACTTGGTCATAAACCAAAGAGCTGACAGGCAACAGGAAGAATATTGCTCTAAACTGATGGTTTAAGATGAATAGTCAAGGGATCACCAAAATTATTCTGCAATTTTTAGTACACAAAATACACAAGCTCACACACAAGTGGTACTACTGTATTCATTCAAATCAGTGAGGGCTCATATTAACGGCCAGAGGTTACATTTAGGTGAACACGTGGCTCTCAAATAAATATTAAGCATTTTCACTTCAGCCTTCCTCAGGAAGACATCTTAATTATTCTACTTGTTCATCTGTTACACTCTGGTTCAGTCAGAGAATGGACAGCCTGCACAGTTGACCCCATTGATCTACAGGTTTTTAAAAGAAGGAGGGAGAGGAGAGGAAAATGGGGTGTACAGAAAGGATGTGTCCAGTTCAGGTCCCTGGTGGAGGTTTTCAAGTGGCTGGGTGCTCTGACTGTCCTGTCAGCCCTGAGCAAACACCCCATCCTAAAAGGAAAGGAGGGAAAAAAGCTCCCAGATAGCATCACACACGGCTGGCCAGGGCCTCACTAGCAGTCCACTTGTCTGCTCTCCCCTCCGCAGAGCCTTCACAAGAGATGGGAGGAATACTAAGAGAGCAGGCATAGATTTTCTGCTGGAGGGGGGTGGAGGGGTGGAGAAAGAGAGGAAGGCTGCTGGGGAGTGGTGGGCTTGACTGCCCACATCAAACTCCCCTCCTTTTCTCTCACCCCTCTCCCTTTCTCCTCCTCTCCTTCTCATCTGCCTGACTCTGGAGGGACCCTGTGTTTGTCAGCCAGGCAGTGGAGCGTCTCCCTCTAACCCCACCTCCTCCTGGTTCTCTGTCTTTTCCCTTTTCTTTCTCAGTTTCTCTCTCACTCTATAAACCTCCACCTCTCGCTTACCCTGTTTCCCTTGTCTTTTCACAATCCCTGTTTTTTGTATTCCTCTGGTCTGGTAAACAGCCTCTACTCCACCATTAAAAGAGGGCCTGCGATGAAGTCTATAAAGACCAAAAATGGAGCGAGATGTGACAGAGGCTGTTAAATAGGATGGGGTAACTCAGTTTTAAATAAGTAAGGGAGTAAAAAAAAAAAAACAACAACAACACTCAATTACTGTAACTACCCATTAAGGAATTTCAAGGTCTATGTAACATTTTTAAATGTGGAGCCCTTAAGTGCACTGACCACAAATTAAGTCTTAAAGGGGAACTCTATCACTTGCACACATCATAATCCATTTTCAGGTCTCAGTGATAGGCCTGCTAATTCACATGTGAAAGAAGTTGTATAATCCCTTTGGTGGAGCTTTGTGAACTTCGATAAATTGCCAAAAGACATATCACTGGAGTCACTCCGAAGACTATGAGTTTGAAAATTAAAAAAAAAAAAAAAATGGCTCTGAGGAATTAGAAAGAAATGAGTTTACTGGACTTCTGTAATATACTTGTGATCAGTGACTAGGCTAGCAGCTTGAGCTAGCCATTATAAGCCTAACAGACATCTGGAATCTCAGCCTTAAAATGTCTGCCTTTAAGTTACAAAACTAACTCCGAAAATGTTGGGACACTGTGTAAAATGTAAATAAAAATAGAATGCAATGATTTGCAAATCTCATGAACCCAAATAGCATAAAAAAGATATCCAATGTTTAAACTGAGACATTTTACTATTTCATGAAAAATATTAGCTCATTTTGAATTTGATGATGGCAACACATCTTAAAAAGGTTGGGACAGGGCCACGTTTACCACTGTGTAGCATCCCCTGTTGTTTTAACAACAGTCCATGAACACCTGGGAACTGAGGAGACCAGGCAACTGGAAGAATATTGCTTCTTCCTGTTGCTGAATATTGCTGGACTTTTGGGAGAGGAATGTTGTCCCATTCTTGTCTAATATAGAATTCTAGCTGCTCAACAGTCCTGGGTCTTCTTTGTCATATTTTTCTTAAAATGGTACATTTCCTCAGTTTAAACATTTTATATGTTGTGTGTTCTATTGTGAATAAAACATGAGCTCATGAGATTTGCAAATCATTGCATTCTGATTTTATTTACATTTTACACAGTTTCCCAACATTTTTGGAATTGGGTTTGTACATTGTGGAGACACAAGGTCGTGAGAAAGAAGAATGTGTGGTATTAAAAAAAAAGACAGCATCTCTGATGCTGACAGCATTTTTTTTGGTTTCACTTCCCTGTTTTTGAGATATTTATCTATGAGATTTCTGCCATTTCAGGACATTTATTTCAGGATCTGTCACTTTAGATTATAGCTGCAGATCTAACTTTCAAATGGGTTCACAAAATCACAAAATGTTCTTCTAAAACAGATGTATATAATGTGTACAGAGAGTTGTGGGGGTCACTGCGAACAGCATTTCTGTAAAGACATATTCTTGATCAGTTTTGTTAATGTCATAAGAAACCTGAACAAAATTCAGTCCACATCCACTGTACTGATGTGAAGGCAAAAATCTACAAGATGAGTATATACGGAAAAATCTTGCACAAATTAAACAGAACTATGTGCTGCATCAACAAATTGCAGCCCTTTCACATAAATACGTTTAAACATAAATTAATCAGTTCAGTCTCTCATTTTCTTGCTGGCAGATGTTCCCTTCCTTCGTCTTACTTCGCTGCCAGCCTCCTTTTACTCCTCTCTATCTTCCCTTGTCTCTGTTTCAGGACCAGTCAGCCAAAGCTTGCTCCATGTGTGTCGAGATTAGTGGTAGAATGTGGGGCTCTATTGATTTCTGAAGCTGTGAGATGACAAGTTTGATCTTAGATCACAGTGTTTACGTCTGATTTGTTGCCAGCAAAAAGTAGGGAATCAGACAAAAAA
>VUQI01021016.1:10322-24744 GCA_015106735.1 Paratilapia polleni | reverse complement strand
ATGACATGGGGTAGTAGGGGATAGTAAAGCCCTGACAGCCAAGAAAATCCTCCCCCTTTACTGACCGCTTCTCTGTATTTATACATCAACAGAACAGCTGTCTTACGAGGCAGGGAAGAGGCTTATCGCCCCTAGCCCTGCATCTGGAGGAGAGGAGAGGAGAGGAGAGGAGAGGAGAGGAGAGGAGAGGAGAGGAGAGATATTGCTTCTCAGAGATAGTCTTGTTATTCAAACAGTGTTCTCTCCAAAAGCATGATACAGAAGAGGGCAAAAAGACACTGCAGATGATGTGATAAAGGTCAAAAAGAAACATGCTGAAAGGTTGAGGGGTGTATTGAAAATGCTAGATTAAGGACAAAAACTTGTATCATCCTATAGATAAGTCATATACGGTAGGTATTTATTTGGATCCAATAACCCACATGTGAAAATTAGCCACAGTATGTATGTACAGTCATACTGAGCTATTTTTAAACTATTTAGCAAATAATCAACTGTTTTTATGTGGGTTTTTGTGTAGTTTTATCTGTGAATTTCACAATACATTTTGTCTTGTTTTATTTTACATGTCCTACGTCTTATCTACATTTCTCTGGACCATTCCAAAGTCTGCTTTGACTAAGCAAAGACTTGCTGGTAGAGATTGAGTTTGTTTTGCCTTGGGCCTTATAGCATCTCCTAGTGGGCAAAGTGCCTGATGCTTTCAGTTCCCTGGAAAATTAATGCTTTGAATAATGCGATTCAGTCGATACCTTCAGGTACCTTGACAAGTAAGAGAACTTGACACCTTCTGATGTTGTTTATGAGCTGAATTTCTCTGCAGTGTTTCCATTATGGATAATTTTTCTTTGCTGTTTTATAGTCAGAGTGTGTCCACAGTCCACTGGCCAAAGACTTTGTCAAAATATTTGTATCTGTCTGCATCAATTACAGTGCATTTTTTTCAGTTTAGTGGTAATAAACTATTTTACATAGACAACTAGATTCATTTTTCTTTCCTAAATAAATAATTTTAGCCGAGTCTACCCAAGAAAGAACTGAATCCCCTTTCTTTTTCTTAAGAACTCTGAACTGATAATGAGACCTGGCACTAGGCTCTGGTCAGTGTCATTTATGCTGTAATTGGCCTCTGGATTAAAGGGCAGCCATGCATCAGAGAAGATGAGAACTAAGTGGCTTACAATGACAGAAGTAAGAGAATGAAATATACTGTAGAGAGCTCACACAAATCACCATCTAAAGAGTTTATGAGCCCCATTATGATGGTGATTATTACATAAATGAAGAAGTACATGCACAGATTCATGAAGTAATCAATTACGGAACACACAAAACAAATTTGTCAAGTATATCAACAGTATACAGTCATTGACAACATAAAAAAATAACCAATGTAATACATTTTTTGTAAAAGTCCATGTCTTCTCCACATCATCTGACAAACTCTTGTCTTTTAATGGTATTAAAACGAATAAAAATAAAACAGAACAGTAAAATTCAAACTGCCACGACAAATTTATGCCTGTGAAGTATCACTTAACTTTACCTCCTACCAAGAGACCAGACTCATGATTGGCCTATTTTAATAAAAGGATGGCTTGGTAACACAAACTAATTTCTTACACAGCAATATAAAAATGAGGACAAATGTAAATTTGAGGTAAAAAACAAAAAAAAAAAACAACCTTGGCACAGATAATCTTATCCTTACTTCTGTAATTTGGAGTGCTACTATCTGTGTATTTGTCTCACGTGACTATGTCTCCCATCTCTCATATTTATGAATCTATTTTTTATGCATACAAATAGCTCAACATACTGTCTTGAAACAAATGTGCATACAGTATTGCCAACAAATACCTTATAGACCTAAACTGAATCCGTTCACATCCTCTGTAAACCTGAAATCCCAATACCCCATAACTCCATACCATATATAGAATAAACAAGTTCTTGGCAGCATTGCAGCTGATTTAAATGGATGAATCACCGGTCACATGAATGATAGTGTTTACAGTGCAGACGGAGTTGTGTTGTTCACACTGATATCATAGCTTATTAGAGAAATAACCACGGTCTCAATTGATCTATGTGACCGAAAGCTCAAGAGGTTCAGGCAGAATTTGTGAGTCATTGATTTCTGTGGCTTATTAAAGGTATGAGTAGCTTACTATACAGAGAGATGTGAAAGCAGGATTACCAGGAAATAGGGGTATTGATTGGGTCAAGAAGCTAAGGCTTATATTTCAAATTCCAAAAGGGAGGCTGGATTTGACATAAGAGCAGTGTTGACTGAAACAAATAGAAAATATTTTGATTAGTCACAGTCTTTGGTCCTTAAAAAGGAATCTTAATGCTACTAATAACGCTATTCCAGATAGATAATATTATGCATTATCATATTTAACTGTTATAACTGACACTTGAACATTTAGACATTGTCCAGGTTTAAGGGCTTCATATAGCATACTGTATGTTGGATTGCTTATTTGATAACCAGCAGAGCTGCAAATCTGGGCTCTGTACATATGCATCCTCAGCTGTCTCCCACCTAAATCACATCAGCAATGTTTGAAAAGACAGTAGTAAAGATGGGTAAGAGGCCTTGGAGTCCACAGTGCTTGTTTGCCTATGAGGCTGATTGCAGATAAAAGCAAACCGTTGATCCAACGGGTTTTTAGACTCGTGTAATCGCTTTACAATTCCACTCACTACTGTATATGTAAAATATATGAAGTAATTTGCATTGTTTGCTGTTAATTATAAATGAGTAAAATGTGCAAGAATTTGTTGCTGGCGCGGTGGTTAGCACTGTTGCCTCACAGCAAGAAGGCCCTGGGTTCGAAACCACCGTCTGGCTCGGGCCTTTCTGTGTGGAGTTTGCATGTTCTCCCCGTGTCTGCGTGGCTTCCACCCACAGTCCAAAGACATGCAGTTAGTGGGGTTAGGTTAATTGGTGGCTCTAAATTGGCCGTAGGTGTGAATGGTTGTCTGTCTCTCTGTGTTGGCCCTGCAACAGACTGGCGACCTGTCCAGGGATAGGTCCAGCCCCCCCGCGACCCTGAATTGGATAAGCGGAAGAAAATGGATGAATGGATAAAATGTGCAATAATTTACTGAAAATTAATGGATTAATTAATTTAAAAAAAAAAAAGTTGAATACAAGTAAATAAATGTAATGTAACCTGTTAAGCACATTTGAATGTTTCCCAAT
Organism: Paratilapia polleni; assembly: GCA_015106735.1. Lineage (NCBI taxonomy): Eukaryota > Metazoa > Chordata > Actinopteri > Cichliformes > Cichlidae > Paratilapia > Paratilapia polleni. Next base: position 21,530 of record VUQI01021016.1, on the reverse strand, counting down.
CTTGATTGCTGATTTTGTCCAGTAGGGGGCACTGCCGCTGCATGTTTGGTGTCGGACTGTTTTTTTTTTCCTCGTGTGTGACGACAGTCCGGAATAAGGAAGGACAAAATTAATTTGGCGATCTTTGCTCTAAACACAGGGAGACTGCACCTTCAACCTGAATGCAAAGCAGGAACAGACACTTTACTCACAGTTGCAGCGTAAGTTACGGCATCGCTAGCTTTGTTTTACCATAAGGCTGTTTCACCTTCAGTGTTGACGTGAAGTGACGCTTGTGTCGCTGATTTCCTGCCTTGCTAGCTATATTTTGACAGAGCGTTGCTGGTAATCCTGCACCCGTCGTGCCGGCTGTTTCGCCTCTGGGGAGATGTCGTCTGGTAGGGGAGGATCGTGGATCTTTGTTGTAGCCGCAGTGGTCACCGTGTTTCTGCTGGATGCCGTTGTTTTTATACAAGCTAAGGTGAAAGAGCTGCTGATGCACAGTCAGAAACTCTCAGCACGGCCATGACTTGTGTTTCGTATTTAATCTTATCAGTTGTTACTTTGTTTATGTGAAGATGTTCAGTAACATATGCTACGCCTTTATTCAGTACGAAATAAAGACTGTGTATGCTTAAATGAACGACTATAAAATAATAGTTCAAGGTCGATATGGTCAGCTATGACTCAAGGTTGTTTTGCATGCATAGCAGATCAAATAAAATACACCCACATAAAAAGGCCAGTTTACATTAGTCTTTAATTAGTTGCTGCAAATACTGATTGGGTGGATTAAGCCTTCTAATGATGTAGAAGAGCGATCTAAAACGATGTTTATTTGACTTTATTGTGTGATTCTTCAGTCTTATCAAATATATATGTGCTTTGCAAGTTCTAATAACTGGAATTCTGTGTATGTACCCAAGTGTGTGTTTAGAAACATTGTTTTCTTAGTAATACAGAGGCGAGTCTGTTGCTGGAGGGAAGAGTGGGCTTTAAGTAAACGCTAAGTTTGGGGCCACTTTCACACAAGTTTCTTAACTGTTACAGAGCTTTGAGGATGTCCGCTGCAAGTGCATCTGCCCGCCATACAGAAACATTACTGGTCACATCTATAATAGAAATTTCTCCCAGAAAGATTGGTAAGAAAAATACTTTATTTAGACTTTGAGTTCTAACATATTCATGTTGTATTTGTTCCACAGTGCAGTAATTTTGTTTTTTTTTTAAAGAAAAATATTATTCTTTCACTGTGCTGGGGTGTTTGTCAGCTAAGTAGACATGAGAAACATTTTGATGTGTTTTACAGTAACTGCCTCCATGTAGTGGAGCCCATGCCAGTTCCTGGCCATGATGTGGAAGCCTACTGTTTGTTGTGTGAGTGCAAGTATGAGGAACGAAGCAGCAACACCATTAAGGTACAGCTGACTTTCTTTGGGATTTGGCGGCATGCCTCACACAGCCTGTATTCTCAAATCACGCTGACCCAGCAAAGCAGGTTTATTGTGATTGTATCTCGCATAAGATGAGTCGTTTAAAATATTACGAAGTCTCTATAGTTTATTGGCTTAACTAAAAGAAAATTAAGTTGTAAGAAGAGTGTGCAAAATTGTCTGGGTTTACAGAATCACATGCTGACACACGTAACCCAGGAAGAAATGGGAGAAGTTGATATCTATAATGTTTATAAAGTGATTGCAGTAATCAGTAGCTAATACAGATAATTAAACTGAACTGCAAAAGTCTGTTAAAACAGGTTCAGTGAGTTACTCTTACTAGTAACCATCATCATTACTTACAGGTAACAATCATCATTTACCTGTCCGTCGTGGGTGCACTGCTGCTCTACATGCTTTTTCTGCTACTGGTTGATCCTCTTATCCGCAAACATGACCCCTACACCCAGCCGCTGCACAATGAGGAAGACTCTGAGGTAATCATTCAAAAACACAATATGCATGTACACTTTGGTGAATTTATTTTATTTCTGTGGAATGGGAAGTTCTTGATTTTTAACTGTTTCTGGTTTGCGTTCAGGAGATGCGTCCGCAGGCAGACGGCAGCCAGGCCAGAGGAAACACGGTGCTGGAGCGGGTTGAGGGAGCACAGCAGCGCTGGAAAAAGCAGGTCCAGGAGCAGCGCAAAACAGTTTTTGACCGCCACAAGATGTTGAGTTAAACCTTAAGGCTGAGCTCAAACCAAGTTTAGAGTAGGTAACCTTCCTGGGCTGTCTGCTATTACACCAGCTGCACTATCACAAAAACCTTTTTGTCACTGCTGTGCACCGCATCTGCCAAATTAATATTTCTTTACTAAGAAACATTTAAACAATCTAACACACCGATATTTAAACTTGGTTTATTTAGTGTATGTAAAAAAAATGTACACAGGGAAAGTTGCAGTGGTGAAAAAACTGCATGCTTTATGCGCTCCTGATGACCAAATATCATCTCAGTTATTTTCAGCAAATTGCACTTGAGTGCACTTTTGAATGTCTTAATAAAATAATAACTTTTCCATTTTGCACTGGCTGTGAAAAACTTATAAGCTTACTCATGAACATTTTGAATGACTTGTTAATATTTATAATTTTTTCTTCTAGCATAATTTATAAAATGACCTCAGAAAGGATAAGCTAAGTTAACTTAGAGTTCTCTGCCTACAAAACTGCAAAGCTGTTGTTATTGGTTTAGCACTAATTATTTATTGGTATTTAAATCTGGGTGTATTTAATGTCTCTCGAAATATGATTGTTAATTTTGGACGTTGTATTTTGAAATCTTTGCTATTGCTAACTTCAACATAGCCCCAGTCTTTTCTGTCTCTCTCTTTGTGAGAGATCGTGTTTCTCCTAACTTCACAGCTTGCTCAAAATAACACATTATAAGGTCAACTAAGAAATTGTGGCCACTATTGTCTGTCAAAGTACTAGGACTTTTAATTGTATTAATTACATTGATTAAATTTATTGATTGAACCTTATTGGAAGAGAGTTTATTCAGTGATGCAAACCCAGGGGTACATCTATGTCTTCTTTTCTGCAGCACAATTTAATGTAACACACTTTTCATGCAAAGAGAGAAAAAGAGCTTCAAAGTTATTCTCAGATAAATCACAGGAGAACGCCCTAAATCAGTAAAGCTGATGATAATGTGGTTCAGTGTGGCAGAATCCAGATGCTTCGTGGCTTTGAAAGGGCCTTGTGTGCATCATTATCTGTCAGTGAATTCCTGTTCACATCCTATTCCTGAAGCTCCCAGTTGGCAGATTTTTAGTACAGCGAAGAAAGACACACTGACTCGCATTACCTCATGCACAATATGAACTGCTGAAGTTTATTGGTCTGTAATTGTTATTAAATTTTTTTGATTGATTGAATTTAAGTATAGTTTCATATCACTGCTATCAATGTTTTGTATGTATATTTATCTCCAGGATAAGTGGAGTATTGCACTGCACATGTCCATATGTTTAGCTTGACGTGAAATAATAATAATAATAAAAATCCTTCAAAAAGATTTTTGTTCATTTCTCCAGATGTTTTGGAATTTCTTTGTCCTTCGGTTACTGCAGCTTTTTCCCTCTTAGAGTCACTGCTCGTGTAATTGGCACTAGGGGGAGACAAAGTACACAGCATGCGGGCCCTCTGTTTGCACTTGTCTATGATAAGTGTGTCTCTATGAGCTAATTAAGCCTCACATGTGGAGTGGTGTTTAGATTTTGGCAAAACAGTCACCTGTTGTGAGTTTGAAAAGCCACATGTAGCACTACTTCTACTGATTGCTTTAGGGTTTGGTGATAGGTTAATTGACTGACTTTAATTTAACAGTGAATGTTTGAGTAAATTTGAGTTTTTTTTCTGAACAGTCCAACAGTGCTGAATATCATTTTGTTGAGGTTTTCCACTGTTTTCGCTTGCATTTTTGTTTTAGTGATGTCATGAATGCTTTGAGATTTTTAGGCCTACATACGGCTACATTATAGTGTATTACAAACATTTATTATGTGTCTATGTACTGTTATTATCCCCCCCACACACACACACACGCGCGCGCGCGATACTACCACTCGAGCCCATCTTCTCCCTTCTACCATCTTTCTTCTTCGCCCCTCACCCTACCCTCATAACCATCCCCAAGCATGGCCTGCTGGTGGTTCATAATCTAAATTTAAACTATAGCAGGGCCAACTGCTCCTCCAGTCACTCTGGGCTCCTGCTATTTTTCCTGGACAAGTTGGGCTTATTCTGTCAGAGGCCCTCAGCCAGGCGGAGAGACCTGTTGCTCTGCCTGGGTGAGACAGACAGAAGAGGAGAAGAAGACAGAAGAGGGGAGAGAGGGTGCCAGGGGAGCCTGCATTGGATCTACTTTCACAAAGGGGAGATATACTGGACCTGAGTTTGGGATTTTACAGCAAGAAGTCAAGTTTGTCAGGAATTGGGAGCTTGTCTCAGGTGGAGGCATCAAGATGGCGTCCAACACAGATGCGGCGAAGCCGATCATCATGAATGAAGAGGAGCTGAAGAGGAAGCAGAGGGAGAAGCTTAAGAAACTACAGGCCACTGGAGGCAACCCTCGACCAGCTAGATCCCTCTTCCTATTCACCCTCAAAAATCCGTTCCGCAAGGCCTGCATCAACATTGTGGAGTGGAAGTATCCTTTAGAGCTTTCATGCACTCACACCTACATTATACACACTAAACAGACAAATGTGTTTGTGTTATTGAGCACATTTCAGTATAGTCATTTCAGTATGCAAGTAGGTGAGGATGCAAGAACACAATATGGGCTGTTGATTGAACTTGAATCCCCTATAGGGAGTTTCCTGCTTTTAGCCTCATGTCCATTCCTGGATCATATGTAATTTCTATCCAGAATGGAATGACTTGATCATATCAATCCAGTGACAAGAACCTTATCTTCACAGCACTTGAAATCAGGTATATGGACTTTGAATTCAACAGTGACCACATTTTAAAACGTTATGATGTGTAGAGAGTAGTTCTATTTGACATTTATTCTAATATGTTAGACCACGTCATAAGTTCTTCCCTGCTGCAGTTTAACCACATTGGTATGTGATTTTGTCACACAGGGCTTGGGTGCTGTATACAGTGCAAAATTACAGAAACTGACTAAAACGCTTAAGACTATAAAAACAATTCCATCCGTGTGCACAGATGTCAGAATAAAGACACATCTTATAGAATGGCCATTTCTTTTCTTTCCTTCCTGATTAGTAGTCTGTGTTCAAATGGTTTGGTCATATTCTTGGGCTCTGCAGCTGTCCCATGGCATCACAGTGAGACATGATGCTGACCTGGCAGGGGAATTCTCTCGGAGAGCCCCCTATGGGTGAGAATGAAGCAGCACAGCAGGCAGGATTACATTAAATGTGAAAACTGCTGGCTACCCGATGGGCTGTTTTAGGGATGATGTTTCAGGCAGCATTTAAAGGCTCTGGCCAGTGTTAATAGGACTGCAGAGCTGTATTCGTTACACTGAATCACAAACATAAAATGACTTACTCAGATAAATAAACTGACCTTTTATTTATTTTTTTTCTTGTGAGAGTTTTTGCCACCCTCCCACTATCACCCATTAACATTATGACACACTTAACATAAATGGATATAGCTAAGTGAATATTCCTCTCTGTGTGTTGTTGTTATGCTACTGTTATGATCCTGAGCTTCCCCATCCAGAACCTTTGAGATCATCATTTTATTGACGATTTTTGCAAACTGTATCGCTTTAGCTGTGTTCCTGCCCATGCCTGAAGAAGACACCAACAACACCAACTTAAGTTTGGTAAGTACAAGTGTAAACACAAACCCTCTTTTTATACGTGGCACATGAAAGTGTGAAAATCTGTTGTGTAGTGGATGGTGATTGTACTGTTATTGTTATTTATGTATCAGAAAATTCTTGATATATAAAAGAATCAAAACATTTTACTCATGGTTTCAGGCTTGCGAAGGTCCAGTGTTTTACTATGACTAGTAGCTATGGTCAGCAAATGAGTGTAGTGATATTAATTTACAACAGCTTTGAACCAGTGACGTGCAGTAGGATGCCAAACCCCATTTGAATGTGTCCAGAAACAACTTAGTTCTTTATTTGGAGTCCCATCTGTTTCTGGAGAGGAATGACTCATCAACAGTCTCATTTTAAAATAGTCTGAAAAAGCTGGTGGCAGGTGGATGCTGCTGATGTGTGTCCAAAAAAATATTATATTTCACCATCATAGGTGTGTGTTTTACTGCTGTGAATCTGTGGGTAGTGTATTACAGGTCAGAGACTACACAAGCCAAAGATAAACAAGGTGTGTATGTGAGCAAAAAATATATTTGATCTTGGACAGTGCATACACTACCAGTACCTGCCAGTGCCTATTGGATGTGTTGTACTAACAGCAGTGGTTTCAGGGAGGTCTGCTGTGATAAATGGATCACTTTCTCTCAGAGGTTTGGCATTTAGCACAAATGTCAATCATCACCAGCCATCGCTTAATGTTCTACATTCGGTCAAAAAATTCCACACATCTCTGGGTTAAAGTTCATGTCAATCTTGATGATATATATTCATTTTACCTTAGCCAAATTTATTAGGCACTCAAATCTGACCTGATCTCTTCGTTGGCCCTCTTCCTAAATCCTCCTTAGTTCTTACGGTGCCATTCCTCGGAGGTGAAAATGTAAGAAGAGCTGGTTCAGCCCCCCTGTTGCTGTTAGAAGTAGGTCAGCCTACGCAGCATCACTCCACTGATGCAGGTGATACAGGAGAGTCCACAAATGTTGCCTCTTGGTAACCACAATCGTAAATTCAAAAAATATGATAGCTTGTAATGCTGATGCGCTACGGCCTAGCAGTGCAGCTTTCCTTGTTGAATTCATTTTACTTGGGTAACACTGGGTAAAAGTCTATAAATGTGTGTACACTTGTTAGTGGATGCAAGGTTGGCCTTGGAGATTCTAATTGATTAGGCATGTGGGGAGTGTTGCTGGGTGGTTCAGCTAAAGATTATTGACCTGATTTAGGGAAACGAAAAGAAGCTGCATATCATATATACCTCAGATGAACAGTCTGTTTCTGTTAAGACTCAGGACTGAAAGTAGGCCTGGATTCCCTTGGAGCTCTATCATACTGTTGTCATATTACAGCCTTTTGTTCTACAATATTTGTATTCATATCCACAGATAACAACATCTAGTCCCCGCTCTGTTCTGTGTCTGCCTGCCGTGTGTCAACACAGATAATAAAAGCACAGATATAGGGACAATTTGCAAATGATGCTTTTATTCAGCAACTGACATTTTATTTGTCTTCTGCAAACAGTCTGCTTCATCTTTGTCTGTCACATCTCACTTGTTACATTGTGTCTCCGAATGTTTCATCATTCACTCTACGGGTGATGGGCCACCCTTCTGTTCAGACTTCTCGAGGTTATATTTAATCTGCATCAAAATGAGCAAACTGGATACAAAAGATAATGAGCTGATACAATGCCAGCAACATTTTAGTTGAACTTTTTATGCTATTCCTCTTAGCATGTGCTTCAGAGAGTATACCCAAAAAGAATTTTGCCTTCACAGACCTCCAGTGATTTAGCTTCTCACCTTGCTGTAGTTGTGTGCTGCTCGGTCAGAGAGCAGTAAAACAATGCTCTTCAGTCTAATGTCCTATTACTCTTTAAAACTCAAAGATGTAATCAATCATTTCATATTTTGTTAGAGAATTTACTGTGAGAGTGTGTGTTTTGTGAACATGTCACCTTTATAAAATGTAATTTCCCCATTTTGTTCCTGTTACTGCAGGAAAGTCTGGAATATATCTTCCTGATCATCTTCACATTAGAGTGCTTTTTGAAGATAGTCGCGTATGGGTTTGTGTTCCATGAAGGGGCCTATTTACGGAACTGCTGGAACATATTGGACTTTGTCATCGTCTTCATGGGGTATGATGATCTCTTAGCTGCAGGTGGACACAGCTTCTCTTTGATACTTTCATGCTATTTGTTGAAAATGTAATATATCGAAGCTGAAATGCAGTTTTGCTGAATGCCAATTTGGTAACAGTGTTTTGTGTCAAGGTAGGCACTTATGGCTGTCTTATCTTTTTCTGCAGTCTCTTCACCTTATTTATGGATACCGTAAATAGGGTAGCAGGTGTGCCAACGGAGAAGGGTGGGGGGTTTGATATGAAGGCACTGAGAGCCTTCAGAGTACTGCGGCCTCTACGTCTTGTTTCTGGAGTCCCCAGTAAGAACCGGAGCACTAATCCATGCATACTACAGAAAGATACTGATTGTGTACTATACTCCCTAAATTCATCTGATGCACTGTACATTATAGTGTATGTGAAGAATATTTACTATGTGTCAGGAAAGGTAATGGTATTATAATAAATTGGGTATATCTGTTCCCTTGCAGGCCTACAAGTGGTAATGAACTCCATCCTTAAAGCAATGCTGCCTCTTCTACACATCGCCCTGCTGGTCTTCTTACTGGTCACTATCTATGCCATCATGGGCCTGGAGCTCTTTAAGTGCAAAATGCATAAGACCTGCTATTACACTGGCACAAGTATGTCTAAAAGGACACAATCAGACATACTTACAGTTGGGTTTTTACATTAAGTTGTTATACCTGCCCCACAGATATCTATGCTGCAGCAGAGGGTGAACTGCCTGCCCCCTGTGCTCAGGCTGGTAATGGACGTCGCTGCATTATCAATGGCTCGGAGTGTCGGCCCAGCTGGGAAGGTCCCAACAATGGGATCACCCACTTTGATAACATTGGCTTTGCCATGCTTACCGTATATCAGTGTATCACCATGGAAGGATGGACCAAAGTGCTCTACTGGGTAAGTAGCTGAATATTGTCTCAATGTCAGTGTGTAACCCAACAGAATTCACTGATTTTGGCTGATACTCTGGATTTGTCTTTTTAGGTTAATGATGCCATAGGAAATGAATGGCCTTGGCTCTATTTTGTTACTCTAATTTTGCTGGGCTCATTCTTTGTGCTTAACCTGGTTTTGGGCGTGCTCAGTGGGTAAGACCAGTATTATCTTCTTTACTCTTTATTGTGTAAATGTACCATTTTCACCTAGACAAACAAATAATAAAATAACCTTTTTGTTTGTCCACACAGAGAGTTTACCAAAGAACGAGAGAAAGCCAGGTCACGTGGAGAGTTCCAGAAGTTACGAGAGCGTCAGCAGCTGGATGAGGACCTTCATGGCTACATGGAGTGGATCACTCATGCTGAAGTCCTGGATGCCGATAGAGAAGGCAAAGGTGAGCTCTAGAAACAAAAAACCTGAAGAACATTCATTACACAGAGACAATGTCAAATTAGAACTGTTATTATCTTGTTAGGACTCCTGCCTTTGGCCAGTGGAGATTCGGACACAGACAGTCTGTATGACCTGGAAGGCAAGAGTCGAATAGTCTACTACTAGTGAGTTTCCTATTGTGCAAATTTATAAATGCTGGCATCCAGTATCTATGGCAACATGAAGCAGTAAGCTACAATTATTTTTGTGTTTAGCCGCCTGGCTCATCGTTGGAACCGTTTCTTCAGGATGAAGTGTTTGGTGTACGTGAAAACCAAGGCATTTTATTGGGTGGTGATGTTCCTGGTCTTCCTCAACACTCTGACCATAGCCACAGAGTACCACCACCAGCCTGACTGGCTGACTTCCTTTCAAGGTTGATGATTTATGTATATAGTTTAATGAAGAATTGTTTTGCTAAAATTCCATTTATTCATCCATTTGTCTCCCTCCTCTATCATCTCAACAGATGTGGCTAGTCGGGTACTGCTGGTGCTCTTTATCATTGAGATGTTTGTGAAGATGTATGCTCTAGGACCCAGAGCATATTTCATGTCTCTGTTTAACCGTTTCGACTTCTTTGTGGTGCTATGTGGTATCTTGGAGATGATCATGTTGTCTGCAGGGGCTGTGGCTCCCCTGGGTTTCTCTGTACTCAGGTGTATCCGGTTGCTGAGGATCCTCAAAGTCACAAAGTAAGCAGAGTTTCCGTAAATTTCCCTGTTGCATCAATTTAAACTGCTATAGTGTAACTTGTTGCCATTTACCACCTCTCATTTGTTTTTCAGGTACTGGAAATCTCTCAGTAATCTTGTGGCCTCTCTCCTTAACTCTGTTCGCTCCATCGCCTCCCTGCTTCTCCTTCTTTTCCTCTTCATTGTCATTTTCTCGCTCCTGGGCATGCAGGTTTTTGGAGGGAAATTCAACTTCTCTGACCACAGACCCAGGCGTAGTAATTTTGACAACTTCCCTCAGGCCCTGATCAGTGTGTTTCAGGTGAAACTAGGCACTTTTCTGGCATAGACTCTTCTTTAAACTATTAACAATGACTGATTTGATTTTGTTAAACCAGATTTCAGATACCATTTTAGCTTCAGTCCTATCCATTCATACATGACTATAACAAATCACTTTGCTGCCTTTTAACTCTTAACTATTTCTCAGATCCTCACAGGAGAGGACTGGACATCCATCATGTACAATGGAATTATGGCCTATGGAGGGCCTGTCATCCCTGGCATTCTTGTTTCCATCTACTTTATTATTCTCTTTGTCTGTGGAAACTGTATCCTTCACATACAATCACACTGTCATTTTGTTTTTTTATAAATTGTATGCATGGAAATAATGTTAACAACCAAGGTCCATGTTTTTCTGAGCTTATTGCAAACAGATATCCTCCTCAATGTCTTCCTCGCTATTGCTGTTGACAACCTTGCAGAGGCTGAGAGTCTGACTTCAGCTCAGAAAGAAAAAGCAGAGGAGAAGTTGAGGAAGAAGCTACTAAGGTGACAAAAACAATACCAAAAGTTTAAGACAGGTGAGATAATCTCCTCAATCTATGCATTCCTAATTTTCTTTATTTTTCCTTCCTACCATACAGGTCAAAAATGCCTGAGAAGACTGATGAGGAGAGGGAGAGAATAGCTAAGAAACTAGCAGAGCAGAGGGCCAAGATGGAGGGCATGCCCACTACAGCCAAGGTTACTGTTGTTTCTGGCATCATATCACATGTTTACTCTTAACAGTTATATTAATTAGAAGCTTAAGTATCTATAGTAAATGTATATCCTTTTATTTTAGCTCAAAATCGATGAATTTGAGTCTAATGTCAATGAAGTGAAAGATCCATTTCCACCGGCTGACTTCCCAGGTAATATAATAAAATATG
>VUQI01021016.1:0-10302 GCA_015106735.1 Paratilapia polleni | reverse complement strand
ATAATAAAATATGTCTAACTCTTTTTTTTTTTTTTTTTTTATGTGAACCTTTCCCAGTGACGTAGCAGAAGGAGGTCACTAGTTGCAAGAATTCATATTCCTTACACTGGCTTTTTACCAGGGCTGCTGTCTTGGCTATGTTACAGTATAAGTATACTAACCTGTCAACACAGTTGGACTCAGCTAATTCCCTGTGTTGTGTTTTTAGCACACTACTCTGGTGACTACCATATAAAGCCTACAACATTATTCAGCATTGGGAGCATTTTGCTTCAGGCTTTTATTTGAATACCTCCAGTAATTTATCATTGCACTCTAGAATTTTGAGTCCTTTTTACTTATTGTAGGTGATGATGAGGAGGAAGAGCCTGAAATCCCTAGCAGCCCTCGGCCCCGACCAATGGCTGATCTGCAGCTGAAGGAAGAAGCAGTTCCATTACCTGAAGCCAGCTCCTTTTTCATTTTTGGCCCTCAGAACAAGTAGGAAACTGACCAACATCCTACTCAACACCAACCTGAAAATAATATAAAATTATAATAAATAATGCAAACATATATCTGTGCCTGTGCGTTTTTACAATCCAGGTTCCGTAAATTTTGCTACAAGATCATCAATGCTTCGTCCTTCACCAACTTAATCCTCTTGTTCATCCTGCTCTCCTCCATTTCACTGGCAGCTGAGGACCCTATCGACCCCAAGTCCTACAGAAATCAGGTAACAGCCAGGTCTAGCTGGACATATTGAACAATAACTGTTGAAAGAAGGCAAAAATTTGACAACAGCCCTGTTTTTCTGTTTTTGTTTTTTTTTTTCCAGATCTTGGCCTATGCTGACATTGTCTTCACATCTGTGTTCACCATTGAGATTGTATTAAAGGTAGATTCAACAGTGACTAATGTGTTTCTAATGTTTTAATGCTTTATTTGAGCTTGGTTGGTTTGGTTCTTAAACTCTAAGTAATATTGACCTTTTTGCTCTGAAGCTGGTGATTTTAAAATGTGACAGTATTGTGCCAACAAAACTACTGGCTCATTTTCCATTTAAATGTTTTTCATGGCAGTAAACAGCACTGTTGATGGCTGCAGCCAAATGTTGGAAATGTCATAAATTTTCAATCAAATTGTTGTCACTATTGATTAATCAGCTAGTTTATTTATTATTTTTTCCGAATTAAAGACTAAGAGATGGAAGTCTCGGGTCATTGAGAAACCTTCTTCTTGCATTGTTTAAACCTCCCAGAAATTATCTATAAATGACATTTTAATGTTTTTTTCCATGAAAATATTGTTTTCATTCCTTAAAATGGCACAGATATAACTCTTCACTTTTGCCTAATTTGAAATGCATAGATCTATAAATATGCAAATTTTAAAAAAAAATGGAATCTATATTAAGTCCACAGTGACTGGAGGACATGCTGTTATAATTAAACTAAACTAAACTGTCTTCACAAACAAACAGATAAACACTTGTTGGGAAGCCAGTAGTGAACAGTAATATAATGTGTTGTCATTAAACACTAATATTTTTATGTGTCTCCAGACACAGTGTGTCTGTTTCACCACTGCACCTACACACAGAAGCAAAAAAAAAGCTTTTTAAACACAGTTTTCTGTGTATAACTGTACTGTGTTTCACTGACAGATGACAGTGTATGGGGCATTCATGCATAAAGGCTCTTTCTGTCGTAACTCTTTCAACATTCTGGATCTGATTGTGGTCGGAGTGTCTCTTCTGTCTATGGGAATGGAGTGAGTTTACATGATAGGATAATCAAGTTAGATCAAGAATGTTATTTTTTGCCTAAATTACTCTATTTTCTCAGACATGCATTTCAAGGCAGCTTTCTGTCATGTGTTTTTGTTGTATGCAGATCCAGTGCCATCTCTGTGGTGAAGATTCTCAGGGTGCTGAGGGTGCTGAGGCCTCTCAGAGCCATCAACAGAGCCAAAGGATTAAAGGTAGAACACATTTGTGGGTTGCCTGAGGCAAGGTCTATGTGTCTGAGTGGAAGTGATCAGATGTTTTCTTTAAAAGTACAGGTACCAATCCACCAAGTGGAAAATACCCTATTATCTGTAAAATCCCTGTTTTCAAAATCTTACCTAAAGTAAAAAAGTGTCATTAGCAACAAGTACTTAAAGTATAAAAAATGTAAGTATTCGTTCTGCAGTACTGATGCATTTGTTTATCAGTTTCATTTTACTGTTATAGCAAGTTTAGCAACTGTAGGTAAATCAGGGGTCAGCAGCATATTTTTTTTCAAGAGAGCCACACTGATTTATCCTCCTGAGACCCTGCATCCTCATATGGAGGCGTTACATTTTGGCTTTTCTGTACCTTATACGTAAGTCTGCTCAGTAGTGCTTTATACTTTGTTAAGCAATGTGGACTTTATTGTGTAAAATAAACTCATTGTCCCCATATGAGGACATACTTTTTTTTAAGTATGTAACAACTAAATAGCGAAGTAATGATTTCCTGTTCAAAGAGGAAGCTTACTTTATATATTTATCAGATTGAACTAATGACAAATAGCTAGGAGAAATTAAAAATGCATCCCAAACAAGAGCTCAGGTCTCAGGAGTTTAAATAAAAGGGCCAAACATTGAATAAGTGAATCAAAACATGGTATAGGTTACAATACAAATATTACTAACATATAAGAAAAATCCACTTAAATGCTATATTTTTCCACCTAAATTAACCTTCTGATATGCACCACTGCATAGTTCACTGGTAAAATATATTGTATTGGAATTGTGTTAAATATCAATAAAGACCCTTGATATTCTTTAGCATAAGGCAGCCTCTTATTGATTTTGGGGGGGTTATTTTGTTTCCCTTTGCAGGCCGTATTAAGATGGTTTGCTGTGTTTGGTGTGAGTTAGGTAGTTTAGTCTAGTGGTCTAACCTTCATCTGGAAAGTAACTAATGATTTACTATAAAGGGAGTCAATAAATATAGTGGAATGGAAGTGTAAAGTAGCAGAAAATTACCTGATATTTGCAGATAAATACAGAACTTGAGTGATTAGTTACCACTGTGTCTTTCGCCTGTCTGTCTGCACCTCTCCTCAGTGTTTATTGGTTTATTTTATTTTACAGCATGTGGTCCAGTGCGTATTTGTGGCCATCAAAACAATTGGTAACATTGTCCTGGTCACCCTGCTGCTGACTTTCATGTTTGCCTGCATAGGAGTCCAACTCTTTAAGGTATTTTTTTAAGTATTGAATTACACCCATATGTGGTATAATACTGTAAAGGTTGTAAATCAAAACTACTCTTTAGTAAGTATACATAGAAGCCTCACAGCTAAATGTGTCACTAATCCTTTCCCTTCCAGGGTAAATTCTACAGCTGCACTGATGTGTCCAAAATGACAGAGGAGGAATGCCAGTAAGGAAATCACCATTCATACATCACAAACTTTATTCAGCCATCTATTTTAAACTAATTGTTCATTGCGTCTGCTCTCAGGGGATTCTTCTTGAAGCACATGGAGAATTCCCTACAAGACACAGTGTTGGCTAAAAGAGAATGGCTCAACAGTGACTTTAACTTTGACAACGTGCTCAATGGAATGCTGGCTCTATTCACTGTTTCCACATTTGAGGGCTGGCCAAAGTAAGCACAGAACCTGTTTTGGTTTGAGTTGCATCTGTGATTAGCTTATTTGCTATTTTATTATTGTTTGACTGAGTTAGACGTCAGTGTATCGTATCATGTGGATGTTGATTTAGAAGTATTTCCATTGCCTGGAGCCTGTCCATAATTATCTTGACTATATTATCTCTGATCGTTGATTTTTTTTTCCTGCTGATTTCCGCTATATTTGTTTGCAGACTCTTATACAGAGCTATAGATTCAGCTGAAGAAGACATGGGTCCAGTCTTCAACAACCGTGTTGACGTCTCCATCTTCTTCATTATCTACATCATCCTCATAGCCTTCTTTATGATGAACATCTTTGTAGGCTTTGTCATAGTTACCTTCCAGGAGCAGGGTGAACAGGAGTATAAGAACTGTGAGCTGGACAAGAACCAGGTACACTAAGATGAGGCTGAGCACAATACAAGTCTAATCATTCAAAATAAAAACATGTTACCACTAATTATTTTTCTTTTAACCCGCCTTGTGTCTGTCCTGCCTCCCTTCAGCGTCAGTGTGTGCAGTACGCTCTGAAGGCTCGTCCTCTGAAGTGCTACATCCCCAAAAATCCGTACCAGTACAGGGTCTGGTACATTGTCACCTCCTGCTACTTTGAGTACCTCATGTTCTTTCTGATTATGCTGAACACTTTGTGTCTGGGGATGCAGGTATGTAAATTATGTTGCAGCCTAATATGTATTAAAAGTCATCACAGAAAATACTAAATGTCATTATTCAGTATCTTCAGTCTGGAAAGCAGATGAATCTGAGAGCTCTTGATTCATTTGCTTTACCAGAATCTCTCTGGCTTGTCCTGTTCACCTTGCTGGAGGTGGTGACAACCATTTTTCTAACATGGGGCGGGTTTGATAAAATGTATTCCACTTGCATTCTTCTGTCGCTCACTATTATGTCAAATGTTTTATTGCTCTAAATGGTTGTAAGTCTATCAAAGAGGCTTTTGATCTGTGCCCACAGACTTTATGCAAAGATGGGCATAGGTTCTGGGTCTAACAAGTGAAGCCAGTGTGGATATGCCTTAAACCTGCATTATTTCTAATGGCCAGCAAGGGGCAACACTTCTGGTTGCAAAAACATCTCAGAAAACATTTTCCAAATAAGTTTTTGATCTCAGACAGGAGTTGCTACAAATAAAGCTCTAATGGGGAACAACTGACTATTACTTATTACTTAAATCAAATACTTTTTTCCTAGGTGGATTAAAATGTGCTATATGAACTTTCCTGTCTTAAGTCATTATTAGTGTATTGCCACACTGCTGCAACAATAGGAACTGGTAAAAAGAGGTAAAAATGTAGATATATTAGATTTTATTAAAATATGTACTTTTACATACTTCTTGGGCTAAAAGGTCTGGACCCTGTATATGCAAACAATAAGAAAACTGGACTAAATTGATTAAACTTTTGCACATTTGCATTCTTCTGCATTTCACAAAAATAATAATAGATTAAAAAAAATCATGACTTGAGTCAAATATTTAAACTAAAGTGTAAATATATAATCTATAAGTGAAAATAATATTCTCCAAAAGTATGAGAGTGCCTCTCATGTCCATTTAGAGTCAAATAGATGATAAAGGAGGGTATGCCTTAGGTCGTGGCTACCTTGATGTGCGTGCGCTGTCCTTCTCTCAGTCAGATCCATCCCTCCTTGTAATGTTTGGTTTCAAATAAACACATTGGCAAAAAGCAGAGACTCAGAATAGCTGTCCACAAACCAGTGACTATGTCCATCTTTTATATGGAATCTGTTAATAACGGTCCTTGGAAACTGAACATGAACTGAGAGGTTCCAGACTATTTTTAATTTGTGCATTCGTCTTGTGATGCCAGGTAACAGTATCTTGTATACTCCGCCCAAATCACAAGGGTTCCATGTTTATTGGAGCATTCACTTCATGAAAACTTTTTAAAAAATGAAACATGAGATATAGGAACTTTACAGCTGACACAGAATTATGTTTTTAAGCCAGTATGTTGCTCTAATATAAGCTTCTTTTTTTTTCAAGTAATATCTTCACAACAACTGATTTGTGCATTATATCAGTATCATATCAGTAGAGGTAAAATTTTTAAATAGATGTATTTTCTTTCCACTTTAAACAGCACTGTAACCAGTCGGACCATGTTACAAAGCTGTCAGACACACTCAACTTGATCTTTACAGTACTCTTCACTGTGGAGATGATTCTCAAGCTCATGGCCTTCAAAGCAAGGGTAAACGTTCTAATGATTAATGTCCGAATGCTTATCCGCCCAGTCTTATTTCCTAATGTGTCAGTATCCTTCATCTCTCTGTGCAGGGTTACTTTGGAGACCCCTGGAACGTCTTTGACTTCATTATTGTTGTTGGTAGCGTTGTTGATGTCATCCTGAGTGAAGTTGATGTGAGTACATATAAGACTTACATATTTTATATCAACGCTAAAGAACTGCACAGTTTTCAGATCTCTTTGGAGGTGCTGTATATGAAATCCCTTTGTGTTGTTATAATGAGACATTTCCAGGCTATAGCGCGATTTGATCTGGAATGACAGAATGTATTTATTCAGTAATCTGACCCAGAAGCATATAATTGTGGCCCAACAGCTGATTGGCACCAGGAGAAGTAGTTCACAGGACATGGTCAGTACTGTTGTTGTCCATTTCCACGTCACCCCCACCCCCCACCCCCGTGTGAGCACTTAAAAAGAGCACAATATCAATTTAAGAATTCAGTGTTATTTTATGTGGTAATGCTACTCATGCTGCTCAGTGTTTTACTCTTGGTAGTCACAATTTTTATTTTTCAGTCATGGTTGCAATGCAATGCCCTCATTTTTCCATCCACGAGCACAAGCTTATAGCAGTTTCACTTTTCTCTACCCAAAACCCACCTTTCACCTCTTCCTCCCCATCAATCCCTCTGCCACCCGTGTACCTCACTGCTCATCTGTCTATCCTCCACAGAGTGCCCTGGCCTTCCGTGGAGGACTGTACTGTCTCCATGGCTGTGCTGTAAATATCTGATCTGCACTGCTGCATGAGCCTTGCTGTGTGAGCACTCCACTATGTTGCCTACTAAACTATAGCACTACTGTAACAGATAGTGTGTTGCTCAACCTTCTGGTGAAACATTTGTGTTTACACTGTCTGTGTCATCTTACAGAGCGAATATAAAATAAACTCTCAGGGTTATATTATGTTACAGTATGGCTCATATTGTTTCTATAAACAGGGCTACATCTCAACAGTGTGCATTGTATTCACAGGAAGTATTAATGATTGCTTGACTGACCAAAAACAGTTAATATTTTGACAATAAAGCGTGTGTATTTTGTCTACTTTGCATGAGTTATAAGTTGCAAGCAAGTTGATCTGAAAGCTTTGTAACTCATCAAAAGTGAAAAAATACTCTAATATTAACCCTATTTTGAGGCTGTAAGTCATACCTTAATTTAACATTATATCAAATACAACATATATCACTGCAACCTCTGACCTCTTCATCTATTTTGTGCAGGAGACTAATCCAATGCAAGAAATTGCGGTAAGCCTAAACTGTCGAAACATTTAAATCCATTCGTGTTTTTGTGTTTTTCTTGTAATTTCTTTTCATTAAATTCTGTCTTTGTGTCCAAAGGCCTCTGAAAATGCCTCTGTTTCCATCACTTTCTTCCGACTCTTCCGTGTTATGCGTCTGGTCAAACTGCTGAACCGTTCAGAGGGCATCCGTAACCTGCTGTGGACCTTTATCAAATCTTTCCAGGTCATCATCAAAGTTGTTGTTGTTGTTATTTTTATTTCAAATCTCCAATGTGCTTCCAAGTGATCACTTTTTAATAATCTGATGGTTTTCTGTCTACAGGCTCTCCCTCATGTAGCTCTGCTCATTGTGATGCTCTTCTTTATCTATGCTGTCATTGGGATGCAGGTACAGAAAAAAGCCTCTGTATTTATTTTGTGAGGATTGTCAGTATGTTTCTGTTTAAACATTGCTATTTTTGTTATTGATGAATGATTGGATTATTACAACCTTCAGATCTTTGGAAAGATAGCGCTAGTGGACAGTACCCAAATCAACCGCAACAACAACTTCCAGACATTCCCTCAGGCTGTTCTGATGTTATTCCGGTGAGTCTCTGGGCTTCAAATATAATGTTTTGAACTGGGCTGAGATCTCACTGTTTGGTTTGTGTTTACATACCCAGATGTGCCACAGGAGAGGCTTGGCAAGAGGTCATGATGGCTTCAATGTATGGAAAGAAGTGTGACCCCAAGTCTGACTTCCTGCCAGGGGAAGAGTACACCTGTGGGTCCAATTTTGCCGTCTTTTACTTCCTCAGCTTCTACTGTCTCTGTGCCTTCTTGGTGAGAATTCAGCAGTTATGTTTTAGATATTATAGGAATTATCCTACGAAATGACAATTATATGTCACAAGAAATGTTCAACCATTTTGTGCATTTAACCACCTGTTTTTCTCACTTACTCTAGATCCTCAACCTGTTTGTAGCTGTCATTATGGACAACTTTGACTACCTGACTCGTGATTGGTCTCTTCTTGGTCCACACCATCTGGATGAGTTTAAAAAGATCTGGGCTGAATATGACCCTGAAGCCACGTGAGTGTGAAATCTCACTTCTTAAGTTATTTATTTTCAAATAACCCTCGGAATAATGTCAGATTTAATTGGGTGTTACTCGGGATGTTTCTCTGATCTAACAGCGGGAGAATCAAACATCTGGATGTGGTGACGTTGCTGCGAAGTATTCAGCCTCCTCTGGGCTTTGGCAAGTTCTGTCCTCATCGGGCTGCATGCAAGGTACATACAGGCATAAAGCAAATGCTTTGTTGTGCTTGCACTTGCATAATGTAGTTAGTAGCTCATATAAATTTGTTGTTATGTTTGCTGTTCTAATAACTGCTTTTTTTCCTGCTTTCTGTAGCGCTTGGTTGGTATGAACATGCCTCTCAACGGTGATGGCACCGTCACCTTTAATGCCACCCTTTTTGCTCTGGTCAGGACTGCACTCAAAATTAAAACAGAAGGTACAGTGCATCCAAATCTGGTTTAAACCATTATGGTACATATTTTATACAATATACATGTTTCCTTCAACTTCATCTACTTACTGTAACAATGCTTTATTGTCTTGAATTGTTTCCGATAGGTAACTTTGAGCAGGCCAATGAGGAGCTGAGAGCCATTATAAAGAAGATCTGGAAACGCACCAGTATGAAACTGTTAGACCAGGTCATTCCTCCTATAGGAGGTGAGTCTGTGGAATAGTATATGTTATATTTCACCTGTACAAAAGAATCCAGTATTTCTCACACTACGATTGGTTGTGCCTGATCATAGATGATGAGGTGACTGTGGGGAAATTCTACGCCACCTTCCTGCTGCAAGACCATTTCCGCAAGTTCATCAAGCGTCAAGAGGAGTACTATGGCTACCGGCCAACTAAGAAGAGTGCTTCAGGTCCAGAGATCCAGGTGAAGTTTTTTTTTTTCCCCCCTTCTTTTCAGTTCATGTTTTCAGCTTACAGTGCAAGTATATGTACTGTACTCTGTATACCAACAGTACTCAGCTTCATCTTTCATCCTCTTCCTATCTTTATGAGCATGGTGCTGTGTGCCTCTGCCCTTCATTTATCCACATTCTCCATGTTTTCCCAGGCGGGCCTGAGGAGTATAGAGGAAGAAGCAGCTCCAGAAATGCACAGGGCCATTTCAGGAGACCTGCAGAATGAGGAAGAAATGGAAAGAGCCATGGAGGAGGCAGGAGAAGAGGGCATTTATCAGGTGCAAAACACTGTCTGCAACAACATGGTCTATTTGTACTCACGCTCTGCATCATCATGGTTGTGTGTTCTTACGGTTGTGGTTATGGCCCCCTTTATTTTTTTATTTTTTTATTTATTTTATCTTTAGTGGATGGAGACTTTTTTCAGCTTTTCATTCATTAGAAACCTTTGCAAAGCTTGAAAAGCAGTCATTTTGGAGATGACATCAGCTTACATATATACATAAATGCAGACACACGGGACATTTTGTTAAACATGCCTTTACTTTGTATAACTTAAGTGGCTTTTGTATTTCATCATTAATCTTGCTTGGTATTTCCAGCGTTCACACCATCTGTTTGGTAACCGGGTAGAGTCATTCTCCACTGAGCCCACTAACACTCAGTCCGCACAGATGACCAACCAGCGGCCCCTCAGTTTCGCAGAGAGCCAGCCTGAGTCTCCACCAAGCTCAGCCTCAGCCTTGATGCCCAGTACAGAATTTTTCCCCACAACTGCACCAAAGAGCAACACTAACAACAATGCCTTTGCAGAGTGAGTACCAAAACACTATTCTAATTACTTAGATGACATACCATACCATTATGTGTGATGCCCCGAAGGTTGATTCTGTTCATCTGGACATAGCGTTTTCTGTCTTGACCTGACGAGGTAGCTCTTCTGTGTTGTGCCATCCGCTTAGCCAGAGGTTGTTTAGTTTCCCCGATGTATAAGTCACGGCAATCCTCTTGGATTTTTTTACTACTAAAGGAGGCTGAGGAATAACTAAACATTTGACACACAGAGCAAGAAAGTGCAGGTGAGACAGACAGAGAACCGCAAGCCATGCTGCTAGTGAT